>OY741995.1:3510386-3712863 GCA_963555575.2 Hygrocybe coccinea | reverse complement strand
CTGTCATTTGGGGCATTGTATATTGTACAGACATCCTCATGCTGTTGTGGGGATGCCAGGAACAGAGTTTAACCTCCCAGATGCTCCCCATGATCACCCGGGTATTTTTCGCACTTTTGTGCTCTGTCAAGAGATTTGACTGGACCAAATGCTCTCAGGCCTTGAGACTTTCATGTAGAATGTTAGTAATAGCCTGTCCATGATAGAGTGGTGCTAGGAGGTTGGGGGAAACATGAGGAGTCAAGGGAAGCATGTTGAGTGAGCGCCTGTTGACTGCTTTCTGAGCGATTTTTTGACCACTTGCTTTGAGGAGTGGGCCACTATTGGTGGTCTAAGAAGGGATGTGGTAAATGGGAGTGTGTATCTATAGTGTTCTATGAATGTTGGTCGATTTAATTGTGTGTTTTGAGTTGAGAAATGAAGTAGCACTAGAGCTGACATTGGCCAACATTGAGCAGAGGAAGCTTCATGATTCTAACATGGCAGATAAATTATGAATATTGACAAGGATATTTGAGGAGTTGGAAATGATTAAATGGATATGGGTTGTCCTCCAACAAATGCCAATCCGATGAGCCAATGCATTGGAGTTCTGCAATACATCAATCTCCAACCTCAGTGCTGAGGGTTACATATTACCCGGCTGTAACATGGCAAATAAATTGTGTGTATTGCCAAGGATATTTAGGCGATGGGGCGTTGATAATTGACCATGGGTCATCTGCCAACAAATGCCGATCCGATGGCTGATTCCATCGGAGTTTTGCAATACATCAAAGTCTGACCTCACCACTGAGGACATTAATGCCCTGGCTGTAACATGGCAGGTAAATTGTGTATATTGCCAAGGATATTTAGGCAACAGGGCAGTGGTAATTGACCATGGGTCTTCTGCCAACAAACGCCGATCCGATGACCGATGCATCGGAGTTTTGACAATACACAAAACTCCGACCTGACCACTGAGGACATTAATGCCCTGGCTTTAACATGGCAAGTAAATTGTGTATATTGCCAAGGATATTTAGGCAACAGGGCAATGGTAATTGACCATGGGTCTTCTGCCAACAAACGCCGATCCGATGACCGATGCATCGGAGTTTTGACAATATCTAAAACTCCGAGCTAACCACTGAGAACACTAATGTCCTGGCTGTAACATGGCAAGTAAATTGTTTATATTGCCAAGGATATTTAGGCAACAGGGCATTGGTAATTCACCATGGGTCATCTGCCAACAAACGCCGATCCGATGACCGATGCATCGGAGTTTTGACAATACATAAAACTCCGAGCTGACCACTGAGAACACTAATGACCTGGCTATAACATGGCAAGTAAATTGTTTATATTGCCAAGGATATTTAAGCAACAGGGCATTGGTAATTGACCATGGGTCCTCTGCCAACAAACGCCGATCCGATGACCGATGCATCGGAGTTTGGACAATACATAAAACTCCGAGCTGACCACTGAGAACAATAATGACTTGCCTGTAACATGGCAAGGAAATTGTTGATATTGCCAAGGATATTTAGGCAACAGGGCAATGGTAATTGACCATGGGTCTTCTGCCAACAAACGCCGATCCGATGACCGATGCATCGGAGTTTTGCAATACAGCCATATCTGTCCTTCACACTGGGGACACAATCTCCTGGCTGTAGCATAACAAGTACATTGTGTAGATTGAGAAGGATATTTATCCAACAGGGCATTGAGATTTGAACATGGGTTGTCACCCAACAAATGCCAATCTGATCGGCCTTTCCATTGGAGCTGTGCCAATGCCAATGCCAATGTCAATGCCAACGCCAATGACAACACCAATGACAATGCCGATAATAGCACCAATGACAATGCCAAAGACAACACCGATGATAACACCGATGATAGCGCCGATGATAACACCGATGATAGCACCGATGATAACACCGATGATAGCGCCGATGATAACACCGATGATAGCGCCGATGATAACACCGATGATAGCACCGATGACAATGCCGATGATAACACCGATGATAGCACTAAAGACAAAGCCGATGGTAATACCGATGATAGCACCGATGATAATGCCGATGATAAGACCTATGACAGCACCCATGACAACACCAATGACAGCACCAATGACAACACCGATAACAACACTGATGCCAATCCCTACCCCTAAGAAGAGTGATAGCCATCCCAGCCAATGTCGGCCCAACGGTCTGAGATGGGTGACAACCACCCCAGTCAATGTCGGCCGAACAGTCTGAGACGGGTGACAACCATGCCAGCCAATGTCGGCCCAACGGTCTGAGATGGGTGACAACCACCCCAGTCAATGTCGGCCGAACAGTCTGAGACGGGTGACAACCATGCCAGCCAATGTCGGCCGAACAGTCTGAGACGGGTGACAACCACCCCACCCAATGTCGGCCCAACGGTCTGAGACGGGTGACAACCATGCCAGCCAATGTCGGCCCAACGGTCTGAGACGGGTCACAACCATCCCAGCCAATGTCAGCCGAACAGTCTGAGACGGGTGACAACCACCCCACCCAATGTCGGCCCAACGGTCTGAGACGGGTCACAACCATCCCAGCCAATGTCGGCCGAACAGTCTGAGACGGGTGACAACCACCCCACCCAATGTCGGCCCAACGGTCTGAGACGGGTCACAATTATCCCAGCCAGTGTCGGCCCAACGGTCTCAGACCATCCACTATACTCTAGCACTTGACTCGGCCCACCGGTCTCACATGGCACATATGACACTCCTCAGTTGCCCCGTCAAGTACCTAACAATAATAATTTCTCGGCCCATCTCGGCTGGCCCGACTCAAACCCAACATTGTCACCCTTAGTTGCCTGGTCACAGTCGGGTTAAGTCATGGCATGGTGTGGTAGCCAAGAAGGGTTATATGAAGCACCCTTGCTTATCGTACTGCAGGAACCACAGTCGCTGGTGTATGATTACCAGTGTTCATTGCATCGCCCCCATCATGGTTCTTCCCCATTCAGTGATTCACCTTCTCCCCTGCCTCCAATGATGAAGCATCATGTTCACCTTTCCATCCCGATCCCGCATACACATACTCATAGTTGTATGCTGCTATTGGCCAGGCATCCACTGCCAATGCAAACCATCAGGAAGATGAACCAATCTCATCATTCCCAAACTAGGAACTTAGCCACATGACATCCACATGGCCGCCTCATGTTCATCATGTGCTCACTGACACATTCACTCATGGATTGTTTCACCTCCTTGCCATGAGGCAACCATGAGGCGCAGGGTCTGGACCCTTGATTGCTCCGAACCATTTCCTTGCAATCACTACCTGAAACACTGATGGACATGCTGTATCTGCAGGACAGCCTTATTGCTCTTGCATTTCTCTCGGTTTGTACATACAGACCCGGTAGTCTGTCTTTCATGGCAATTCCCTAACTCTTTTGTATTTTAACCTTCATCTTCGAACTGTTCCTCTTTTTCCCTTCCCTTTCCTCACGTTTAGTCTGGTTTTCTCTCCCTGGTTCACTTTCCTAGCCTTCCTCCCTCCCCCAGACTGCTACTTGCTGTATAGTAGTGGTAGACCATGAATACACCATTCTTCTTGTGTTTCCTCTGGTCTGATCTCAACTTGATTTAGTTGGTTGTTGCTGGAGCCCGCTGATCTAGTGATCCATAACATCCGCACGATTATACCGTGATCACGTCTTCAAACGATTTGGATTACCTCATGTCATTATCTCCGATCTTGGGACACAATTCGTATCTGGTTTTACGAAAGAATTAAATTGTCTGTTGGGAATCGTCGGACATCCGACGACCGCATATCACCCACAAGCGGATGGACAGACTGAACAAACCAATGCCGAAATCGAGACATATCTCCGTTTGTTCATCAACCACCTGCGGAAATTGTTGATGGACAAGAAGAGTACGAGATAGAAGAAGTTATTGATTCTGTTGTTTGTCGGAATCGCCTGTTCTATCTCGTTCATTGGTTAGGTTATCCCCGTGAAGAAGACTCATGGATACCCACTTCAGAGACAAAGAATTGTAAGAAACTTGTCTCCGAGTTTCATCGTTTACATCCTCATGCACCAACATCGGCTAATCTTCACATCTCGATTATCCCTTGTCCCATCAATGCTTCCCCGTTGCGCTCCCCGGCTACCGATGTCATCGTATCAGTTGAACCGAAGGTCATCGCTTCATTCCTTTCACGACAAGAAAATCACGACTTTCGTTCATTCGCCTTCCCAACCTCAGTTCTTCGTCTGTGGTTGTTCAAACTAGGCAAAGTGAATGCGATCACCCACGTCATCACCATCGGTATACCGAGTACACGTGGTCACCTCCGTGATGTCGCGGGTGGCCTCAGCAATCTCGCCTTCAGTGATGGACGATTGTCCACATACGCATATCCAGTCACCATGATGCATCGTATGCGCACTCCTCTTTCTTCAGACCTGTTATGGGACCGCTACAACGTTCTGCCCCCTCTTTGTTTCTGTGAGGTGCCACCCCGTCTCCTCTCCGACCACCCAGTGATACGCTATAGGAGGCTGTAAAGGGGGAGATCCCCAAACAAACTACCTATTAGGTGAATGCGAGGAGGCGAAGATGTCTACTACACGTAGAAAGGTATAGAGAGAGATGGAAACTACTATAAAGTTTCCGAATGATGCGAACGTACGTGCGACAGTTGCGATCAACTGTGCGACTTCGCGAACACGGTCGCGACGAAGATATCGATATCGGGTGACGAGGATAGACAAACTCAAGACTATAACTTGAGTTCGAAGCTAAAGGGGAGCTCTTATAGCTCTGAGACTAAGATAGAAGGGGAGGAAAGTCGTAGATTTCTCTCTGTAAAGGAGGAGGGGGTTCTGTCTGTCTATCTATGTATCTAAACTACATCTCTTTTTATACTACCTCGATTGGAGGATCGGAACGGTATAAAATCAATAGAAAGGAGTAGTAATGATACTAAAAGGGGAAGGGGATAAAGGAATCAGAAGGTGAAACATAAGATGAAGAACAAAGAACAAAGGAAGATGAAAGGTAAATTGAATAAGAAAGAGAAACTAATATGAAAATACGTCCAAAATGATCGAAAGTGAGGTAGGAGGTGGATGGGATAGGGGGAATGAACCTCCGATAAAGGTGGGATTGGTCCGATACGAGATGGCTTTGTCTTGGTGCTGCGACTAGTTCAGAAGCGATCGAAGTTGTCGAGAGGTGTCGGAAGAGTTCGCAGACGTTCATAAGATCGTAAGATATCGGGATGTGGTCGATGAAGAGGTATAGTACATCCGATTCGCGTATTCGGAGCATAGGATCGTATGATGCGTATCACCGGTCAACCCTTTCCTCCGCATCTTCTGATGGTCGCTCGTCCGTGACGACGCTAAACTATGATGTACAGAGTCGGGGGTTTGGAGACCCCCTTTCTGTTGTTGGCTATGTTATAACTTATCCGCCAGATCTGCGACCCCCCGACACAGTCTGTCCCAAACAGCCTTGCTGGCCGCCATGTATGGCACATGGTCTGTCCCTGATATACCCTCTATTCGTTCTGTTTAATTTCCTTTGTCTTCCCCGTTCTTGTTTGCGCAGACACGAACCTTGTGGGGGGGGTATTGTTACCTTTTCACCCCTTTTCGCCCTGCTTACTCATCGCTCAACTCCCACGACCACTTTCCCACAACGAAGTGCCAAGTCCCACGATCCTATTGGCTACCATTCCTTCGGTTCCAAGCTCTCGCGCTTTGACATCACCACATGTATGATCAATCACACGTCTGGTTATCGTCCAATCACATTGCGCTTACTCACCCAAGATAAGAGGGCTTATTGCCATTGGCTGGAGATAAGAGGGAGTTATGCCATTGGACGATAGAGTATTACCTCCCCTCAAGTTTGTTCCTTTATAT
The DNA here is from genome assembly GCA_963555575.2 of Hygrocybe coccinea. Classification (NCBI taxonomy): domain Eukaryota; kingdom Fungi; phylum Basidiomycota; class Agaricomycetes; order Agaricales; family Hygrophoraceae; genus Hygrocybe; species Hygrocybe coccinea. The sequence continues at coordinate 3,706,929 of OY741995.1, read as the reverse complement.
ATCATCGTTGTATGTACATTGTACTTTACGTTTAGTCTGGTTTATCCCACCGGATTGTTAATATACTCCCTTCTCCCTCTCATCGTCCGAACCTTGTTGAGTTTGTTTGTTGTCAGAGCCGTCCCGTAGACGATCCATAACACTGTGCTCAACAACTGTGTTGTCTGGGGTTTGTCCTAAACAAGGTTAGTGTAGTCAAGATAACAATGAACAGCTACCTTGAATAAGATTAAGTCAAGCTATATGACTTGGAGGATGGGTGAACAGTGAGGTCTTTCCTACACAAGGTAAAGACTTTGAGAGTATACACTAGCAAGAGTGACAAGTGCAGTGTATGATGAGCAAGGATGGGATAGTGGAAGTCAAACAAGCGTGTGTGACAAAAACTATCAAACAGAATGTGACAATGACAAAGGTATGAAACAATAAACGGTCAAGAAGTATTGATGTTCAAGATATCTGACAATATTCCGAAGCTTCAAACACACATTGGCTACTGGTTCAGAATATGTACTGGGATATCTTGGTGAAGACCAATATATCTTGAGACAAATGACAATAGTAACGGCACTATGTCACAGAATATTTCCCAAACTAGTAATAAAAGAGTATCAATATATCAGATATTGATAGATCAATTAAGACTATCGAATTTGAGAATGAATAGCAAGCAAGAATAGGACTGTAACTGTAACTGAATTGGTATACTAGCTACTACAGAAGTAGTTAGATACTAAAGGGGTGAATCAAAGGATGATGAGAATGGGGGATCAAGTTTGACTTGAGGGGGATCAACTTTTGACTGATGTCTCCTGCAGAAACTGGGCCCTATTTATACCTTTTCAACTACAGGAGTCATTCAGAGTCATAGGATGGAATATGAAATGAGTGTACAGGTTAGTGAGTCATAACTGGTCATAGTAGAGTAATATGAAATGAGGGGGCATTGGGTGAGTAAGCATTGGAAATAGGGGCATAGGTTTGTGAGTCAAGAGGAATCACAAGGGAGTAATTTGAAATGGGGCATAGGGTGTGCAAGCACATAAAAGGCAAATGGAAATTGGGGCATAGGTTTGTGAGCATATAAAAGGGCAATTGGAAATTGGGGCATAGGTTTGTGACTCATGCAGAGTCAATTACTGAGAATCATATGGTACTGTGAGAAAGGATGAGGACATAATTGGTCATGATGGTGTCATAATGGTGTCATAAGGTGTCATAATGGGGTCATAGGGTGGGGCTGCTGATTGATCAATGAGTTATCTGAGGGGAGATGAGCCACTGGCTGATCTTCTCTGAGATCTGGGGTGGTCTATGGTTCTCCAGGAATCATGGACCAAGGCTGGAACATGTAATTTCAAATGGGCTTCTAGAATCAGTTCTTCAGGCTGTGCTTCCTTTTCCAATGTTCTAGGATAGAAGGCTTGTGCTTCCTCTGTCAATGTTCTTTGATGGAAGATAAAAGGCTGTGCTGTGCTTCTTTTCCAATGTTCTAGAATAGAAGAGAGAAGGCTGTGCTTCTTATCTTATCTGTTATCATGAAAGATAAGAAGGTGGCTGTGGAATGTGGCTGCTCTGATCTTGGATCTTGATGTCTGATGTAAGGCTGTGGCTGTTGATCTTATCCTTTCCTTATTAGTAAAGATAAGGATAAGTCAGCTATTATCTAATCCTGTAATCTGATAAGGCCTTGTCCCTTCATTACTGATACTGTAAGCTGGGTTTGATGGTGGCTGGGCACCATCCCTTAGTGCTTGGGGCTATATTCCTGATATTGTCCACTTGTTGTCCTGGCTATTGAGAGAAGGGATACTCCAGCTGAAATTGCAATATTGCAGCTGAACGGAAAATTGCATAAATATCCTTTCTCTAAACTTGTACCATGTTTTTGATCCAAAACCATTTTGGATCATGACATTCGCGCACAACAAGAAAAATCAACTGTCCCCAGTTGCTCTTCCCTCTCCAATAATTCTTTCTCCTTCAGAAGTCTGCCTTGCACACTGGTTTCACAAATACTGTCTTGTCAGCGGTATTTCGCATGGTCAAGCAATGTTGGCACCTGAAATGGTTTCTGGCTAAGTCCTTCTTCAACATGTTTTCCAACAGGACTAGTGTGAACCTGTCTTCTAGTTCTGCAGGAAACGTCATAGCAAAATGAAATTGTTGTGAAGGGAGAATGCGGTCATGGAATGGAGAGTAGCGTTGGTGGGGGAGTATATCCTGAATGCTAGCAGGGCGCTGAGGCTGAGGGTTGGTGGGTACGATAAACATGATCTTGGCTGTAGATATAAACTTGAAAGTGTCAAAGGAGTGTTGATGCTTATTTGTGAAGCATGACGGAGATGTCGATAGTGCATATATATAAAAACGGTGCTATAAAAAAAAATGATAACGGCGCTATAAAAAAACGGTGGTGGTGCTGGTATGTTCTACAGGCCACAAAGATATTTCCTGAAGCAGCTTCCCCAGCTACATGCCTGTTCCTCTTCCTCTGTCAACCATCGCTCAGGGACTGCTACGAGAAAACGTTCCCTGAATATCGTCCTGCAAAGAAAGATGGCATAGCCATTTCGCACAGTCCACAACTGTTCCACATCTCCTGCCCCCAATCCTCCAGTGATGTGCATGCCAGCGCAGATTGGCTTTGGCGGAGGGCAGCAAATGAGCCAAACGTCAACTCCAGGAAGAAGTGGCGTCTGAATCTTGTTGAGTAGGGCGACATTAATGAAAGTAGTCTCCCGATTGGGCACAAAATGACACAAGTAGCCTTCTGCAAGAGGGGCGCGGAGTTGAGGAGTGGGCACGTAGATGCAATCAGGGATGGTCATGGGCGTCAGCGGAACAGTATAGTACCCAAAGGTGGGAGTGGAGGTGCTGGTAGTACTGGCCATGCTACTGTGGGCTGAAATGTGCGAGAGCTGGGTGATTGATGTGCTGGTAGAATCAAACGAGCAGCACATTACTAAAAAAGTGTGTGTGTGGAGCACTACTTGTAGTGTCTAAAAAAATGAAAAAACAAGATCGACGTCGAATTGGATAGGCATATCCAAATTAATGGTTCAAGGGTACCTAATTAGGCAGTCATGTGCCTGTGGCAGTAAAGTCTGGGCCGGGTGATTGAATTTTTCTCCAACTTTGGCAATCTGTATCTATTTCCAAATTTGGTTTGTTTGCAATGACGTGGTGCTTTGGCTTTCCCCATGGCATTTGCTTGGTAATGATTAAAATGTAGGGTGCATATTACTAAGATGTGTGCACGTGTGAATTCCGACCAATCATAATGCAGGGATCTAGAAAAAAAGGGTGTGCAGTGGGATGTCACATGAGTGGCTCAAGTGACTGCCACATGTTCAGAGGGTATAAACGAGTGATTCGGATTGTTCAAGCTTTTTCCCCAGCTTAGTCACTGCGCCTTCGTGTGCCAGCTCCTTTTCCATAGGTCATTCCCAGGAATTGTAACTATCCAAGGCTATGAATTTCTCCTTCTTTCGAACCTAGACTGGCTTTGGCTCCACAGCAATTGTTGATGCAGGTGAGTGTTGTTCCTTGATGCGACCGAGTGCACTGACATCTGGGTTGCACTTTCTCATTTAGGCTGCATCTGCTCTTCCAGTCTAACGGTTTCATCTTCATCCAGCTTATGGATCTGGCTTCCGGTGGCGATTCTGTTGGGTTGTGACGGCTGGGTTCTGTTTCTTTTCATTTATCACTTCCTTCTTCCTTTTTTCTTTATTCTGCATCTGTCTTGGACATTCGTACACATTGCACGATATTTCTAGTTCTCCCCTTATGTATTAATTCTGGTGGTGTGTAGTGTTTTAAAGTCCGGTCAGGTCCGGTTTTTTGCCCAAATTTGGGTTAACCGGGACCTGAACCGGTTGCCATGTACACAAAATGGCTAAAACTGTAACCAGACTGAAAATAACCGGTTCAAATCGGTTTTTTCAAGTTCATGACCAGTCTAGACCAGTTATTCCTCAGACTGGTCAAGAACCAGTCGAAACTGGTCTTGATGGGTCTTCTCTCAGTCCAGACCGGTTTTTTACCCAAACAAAACATATCTTTTATTGCATCAGATCTTTATCTACGCCAGTGGCTCCATCGGGGAGCTCAATTGCCAACATATACTAAGTCGGGGACATCATCTGCACTGTCAAATTCTTCATCATAAGCTATTGGCTCAATTGGGGACGTAGTCCTGGCTCGCCACGTCAAAAAAAACCAAATGATCAGTCGGTTCGACAGACCTATGTTCACACAAGGCATCCAGAAGGCCAATATTGTCTTCCTCATTATCAAGGAAAGTATAGCTACAGATGAAGGCTTCAAACTAGAGAAGGATTAAGTGTAGTTACTAAATCTTCATTTGGAAAACTTACCGCAATAGAGATGGAAATGAGCTCAATGATCTCATTCTCACGTGCATTGGGCATCTCTGAGAGTAGCGAATGAGTGAGAGCATTCATTGCAAAAGTTAAAAGAGTTTCGGAGTCTGCAGTCCTGATTGAGGTAATGCGACTGTTGACGATTTCCGTTATGTTCGGATATTCAGACGCAGCCTTCTGCACAAGCAGGTCATGGTCAGCATTAGCATTGGACAACACTAACAGTTGAGCAGCGTACTTTCCACCAACTCACAACACAGTTGGACCACCTAGTGGTCTGCACTGCACAGAAGCTTGCTCGAAGTCTCTGTTGAAGACAAACAAGTTCGTTGGAGGCAGAATCTGGTCGCATGGGGAAACTACCAGGTAGGGGACTGTGCAACAAAAATGTTGTTTATATACCTCTGCAGCAATAAGCGAGAAAAGCCATACCTTCTCCCGAATAGTGACAGACGTGATCTAGAAGATGTTAGGTAATAGTATGCAGCAGACGATGTATTAATACTCACTCCTGAAAATGCTTCACATAATAAGCTAGTCCTACTAGGACTTGTCTGGGTTCTTTGCTGTGTGGAGAAGCGGTGGGGAAGCAAGGGAAATGGTGAGTGAGGTGGGGGAAGGGGTGGGGGATGCTTCAGGTACTTACATATGCCATTGGGCACCTCCAACGGCCCTGAATTCCATTGTCAACAAAAATGTTATCTCCGACCCCTGAATCTCTAACCTTGCTTTTGTGGTCTTGATCGGATCCGTCGGGTTGCACGAGGACGGTTGCAGCGGCGGTACCTCAACGACGATGCCCCTGACTGTTTACAATCAACGGTCTCAATTATAGGAACGAGTAACGGCAGGCGTTGAAGACGACAAGGCAATGTGGCAAAAGATCACTCACAACGAAGACAATGTTGAAGTATAGGTTTGAGGGAGGAGACGAAGATGATGCCGGCCACTGCAAGGAATGATGACGGGCGCTCCTGCTTGGTTTTCGGAGCGTCTGGGGTGATGGTCTTGCGAATCATCACCGTTTCCAGTCTACCTTTGTGGAGGTGATTGAGGGTGGGCGCCATGGCCAAATAGGGTGCTGGAAAAGATGCATTGCAGCTTTGAGGAAGTTGTTGATAATGGAAGTAGATATCATATGAATGACAGATCCGGTGCTGCACGATCCATCTCTGCGTGAAAATAATCAGTGGGTCACAATAACCAGCGTGCTTACCTTGGAAGGGAGCTCTGGCAACTGATGATACTCGAAAGCCAGGTCATCATGCCAAGAATATGGCTAATCAAGTTGGAGATTGAAAGCATGGACTCAAAACTTAAACATTTGATAACGACTCAATTGCGTAGACCTCGATTCAAGAACATGTACTTTAGCTAAACATCATATATCTCGTCCTCTTCAATATCCCACTGTGCATCCGCCATGTCAGACTGAAGCATCGCATTGAATTCATCCGGGTCTATTTCCTTGATATCGTTTGAATTCCACGCCGCAATGTTGACAAGTGATTCCTTCCATCCATGTTTGAGCATCTGAAGCTCCTCAAATCGATTTGCACCAAGTCGTGAGCGCCAATCACTTGCAATCTCCTTGCCAGCTGAGAACAGGCATTCACAAGGAACTGACGAGGCTTGTGCAGGGAGGACATCAAGCGCAATCTTCGCAAGCGTAGGATAAACATTTGCGTGGTCCTGTGAAGTACTGAGGAAATGACAAAGGTAATAATATTAGTTTCTTACCCCCCACCAGACCACGATGTCGGTTTCTTTTGTAACATCAGGTGGAATATGAGTGAGATATCTTCAAAGTTCCTCTCGCCACCCTTCATTGCGGATTGATTGGTTGAGTAGAGTCTTGCAATGTAAGTCAAAGTCATCGGCGTCGTCATCGAGGACATTTGCGGTCTTGTGGGTGGGCGTTGAACTTCCTAAGGCTACAGAGTCATGGGTATAGTATTTCTGCATCTATAACATTGTTAGACGGCATCAAACAGTTTGAGATATTTACTTACGGCTTTTTCGACGACTTTCTGAGTCTCGTCATGCCAGTTCTTTGCATTAGGATTGCCATTTAAAATCCCAGCTTCCTGTTCGGCTGCACCTCCCCATGCCATCTCAATGTAGCTCAGCTTATAATAAGGATGCAATACTATAATTTGCGAAGTTTGCCTCCATTTTGAAAGTGAGTGTGAGATACATACATAATGCCAAAATATAGGATGGTTTCTTGTCAAAGCGAGAATAGTATTTCGTGATTTTAGTGATGCCATCTTGCAAGGCAGTCTTGTAGAGTTCGTACTTGGGATCATCGCGCTTTGTCTCCCAGGCTGTTAGTAATCGCTCGATAGCAGGAATAGCACGCCATAGGGTCGGCTTTTTATCTGCAGAGAAATGCTGCTGATATTTATTCGCATCCTGTGTTGTATTGGCGTTAGCATAATGGATGGCTATATTATTAGTAACATACTGCGATAATGGTCTTGACATCCAGAACTCGAACCCAGTCTGATTCCCTGAGTTGAAACACAGACCATGGGATGTGTTTCACCAGTCAACCATCCTTGCGAACAGTCGTGATAGGGCCATACAACTCATCCGCTGATGCAATGAATAATTTGATGGGCTGAAAGAAAGGTATAAAAAAAGAATGATTAGAATACTAGGGACAAACCTGTCGCAACTGGTGTGCGCGAGCCAACATTCCATATGCAGACCCCCATCGTGTGTTGCCGTGTAGTGGGATTTTGAGTGGTGTGGTAATTGCACACTGGATCTGGAGCTTTTCGAAGTATTCAATGCGTTGACCAGAGGACTGAATCTGTGAATTTTGAGAGACAAAGTTCCATCATTGATCTCAAGCTTGCCTTGATTGCCAGTGTACGTATGGTAGAGATAACGTCCAAGGAGTTGCCAAGGACCCTGTTGTTGGGTAACAAAGGGTCATATTCCCATATTGCCATTGTGGTCTCAATCACAGCAATTTTGGTGATGTGGGACATAACATCAATGGTGCCGAGATTGACAACATGTCCAAGACATCTAGAGGATATGAGTAAAGGTAACAAGGGTATTGTATGACGTACGGAAGCTGGTGCTCATCTGCCTTCCATGGTTCAAGTTTACGCCGTGCAAGAATACGTTCGACCTCGGCACAGGTAGTGTTGTTGTTTGATGTGTTATCAGCCGTCATGCAATAAAGCTGTGTGCTTTGTGAAGGAAAAACACAACGTAGCATCAGCAGGTTACACACCTTGACGCCTTTACTAGTAATGATCCCAACACGTTCACACATTCCAACAAAATACTTGCCAAGATTTTCTCCGATGTGTTGGCCTGAAATCCCTCGAAATCCAAGGACCTCAGACTTGAGTGACCATTTTTCACCTTGTACTTCAATCCAGTGACCGGTGACTCCCAAGAAGGACGCCTTTGTTGTATCAGCCGACCATGCATCAATTGTCACGGAAACTTTGCCAGGTGCAGCCTGTAAAACTGTGTATAAGCAAGTGCCAAGAACAAGTGCTATCATTGAGTCACCAATATTCTCTTTTTGAAATCCTCGAGCAGCTGAATCAATTCATTGTGGATATAGGCAGTGACGTTGTGTGAAGAGGGAAGATCTTTCTCCGTGGATTTTGGCCTCATGGCAACAAGACAGTTCCGAAACGAAGGCTTACTAGCCACTGCGAGCGACTGGAAATCCTTATCAGATCAACATCAATCTTAAATGTCTAGCATCCTACCTGATCATCACACACAATATACTTGGCAACTGCATGCAAAATGCCTTCCCGTGTAAAGTCTAAAGGCCCCTCAATTTTGTTGAAAATGTCATCTAATTTCCCTTGTTGACCCCCTGCCTTCACCCTGCTCTTTTTTCTTCATCTCCACCCAGATTGACCGCGGAATTGCCCAGTAGTGAGTTAAGAGCTTCTCACTCTCACAACGTGCCTTGTAGATTTCATAATGTTGACGTATATGCTGGCGATGTGACGAGTTGCCACCGATATGAAAACACTTGCGCAGGCCATGCCGCTTAACGTATGCATTGTCAGCCCTGCCAAAATTTTGTTGATCTAACTGTTGACAGATTGAACAAAGACACTCACTTGCATACCTTACACCAGCGGCCTTTTAGTGTATCAACCTTACCGCCTTTGTGATTGAACTTCACGGTGACCTTATCTGTGAAGATGGTGAGTATATCACGTGTTGATTCTGACTTCACATTGTTCTGATTAGGAATTGCAATTCGGTGAATGTCATCTAGATCGTCCTGAGTTTTGAAAGGTAAGTAAATATATTTTAACCGATCAAATAATCTGGTCCATTCACTGACATCACTATCACCCCGTTGATCTTCAACAAGGATTGGCCCGTCTTCCGCTTCGACCACTTCAGGCTCTGACGGTTCGGGTTCACTGTCATCAACCTCTTCTGGGATAGCTGACTTGTTTTGTTTCTTTGTTGGACGAGTGGCTGGTGTATCATCTGAGCTGTCTGTGTTGGCACGTCGTTTTACGTGACTCTTTTTGGATGGTGCTGCTGCAGTTCTTTTCTTGGAGGGTTGCGCTTTCTTGTTTTTACTTGACCCAGCCATAGGAATTGAGAAAACTCAGTTTCGGCTCAATCTTATTCACTTGAACTCTGAGTCAGCCTTCTCCATGTGAACAATGTGAGATACAATGTTGGCTTGGACACAGGCTTGGATGCAAGTGTTGGACAGTGAGATATATGTATTATTTTAACTGGTGAAGTTGTGTTGCAACCGGTTGTCACCGGTTGCAGGCCGGTTTCTTAAAATATAACTTAATGAGGAAACTGCAACCAGAAATTTTCAAATTTGGTGAACCACAACCGATGGTCCAGTTTTTTAGCAGTTGGGTCCTGGTCTGGTTCCGGTTTTTTGCTGGTCCTATGGACTGGACTTTAAAACACTATCAGTGGATGACAAGTACTGGTTACCGACATTTACTGTGCGTACAAACACAGCCCATTAAGTATCCCCCTTTTTGCGGCCCAGAAAATACCTGCTCATAGGTTTCTTGAGTTGGAAGTTGCTGTGAGTAACTTACTGCATTGCCAAATCATTATTCTGAAATTCAAGCAGACTGTTATTCCACCTTTGGAACTGCCTGCATGGTCTAAGGCTTTGCTTTTCATTAATAGCGATGGCAACAAATCCACATCTGATGAAGTAGATGACGTCGAAGTTATCGCTGAGGTTTCTTGCCCACTTCTAGCAGCTGCACGCCCACCCCCACCTATCCCACGTCCCATAGTTCATGTTCCAGGCCCTGTCGCTGCCACATCTATAATTAATTCCACTGACACAGGATTCCGTGGTATTAACATCAATCTACTACCAACTGTAGATGATTTCATCAATGAACCGGCCACAATTGTGGCTTTACAACAATTTTGCAATCACAAGGGTTGAGCTTCTCTACAAGGTGGTCATTTGTTACCATTCGCCAAACTCCTATATCTACTTATGTTAGAAGCTCAACATGTAAGTTTTGTTTTTCATGGGTGACTAGTACTAATGTGTTTTTAGATCACACATCTGCCTCAGCATCCTTATGTCCAAGATTGCTATCATATACTGAAGCCACTCCTTCAACAGCATTCATGAACCCTCAAAGAGGCTCATTCCAATTTCTGGATCTGGGGATATTATGACCCAGGCGACTTGAACTTCTCTGTGCTCAATTTGAAGACAGTTATTCAGCGAGTCTCTTTAACCACATGATTGATCCAGTCATTGTAGATGTGTAGCGAGGCTTAGTTTTTTTTCTTGACAGATGTAACATATCCGCATGTATAGTCTTTTGACGACAATGATTCATGTTCTGCAATCTAGCATTTATGAAAGACTAAGAAAACATGTGTGTATTTTATACAATTTCACTTGACACATTGGGACCTCCATGCTTTTGCCACTCACTGTGATATCTGAAAAGCTCACAAGCTTAACATAGGAGCATAACACAAAGTCCTGCTGTCATCATCTTTGCATCTTGTTTTTCTTCGCACACCCAGCCACCCACTGATCTACTTCTCGCCTTGTCTCTTCCCACACCTCAGAGATGCTGATTGCAGCCCATACAAGTATGTTTCCTCTTGTGATCCGAACCATGCAAGGTGACTCATCTCCCTCATTCACTGCTCACTTTGATTTCCTTCCCACAGACAAGAATTACCCATTTCGGTGCTGGAAGTCTTCCAGCGTTCTCCCAATCCTCTCTTCACTAGACTCTCTTCTTCTCTTAATTCTTACAAGTAACTATACTAACTTGTGGATTTCCTCCTAATGCAACCTCAACGGAATCTCAAAGACCGCACAATAGCAGCTTTCCATGTCACCAGGCCACAACTCTCGTTGTCAACATAAATGAAGTGCGGGGGGTCAAAGTGAAGTTGGAGGCAATCGAAGGAGGGCGGAGAGAATGGTGTTGGGTGATACAAAGAATGGGAGGGGTTGATCATTGGTCCAGAGTGCGTGCATTTGGTTGACCCCAGGCTCTCATTTTCAGCATAAATGAGGTGCGGGGAGAGGGGGTCCAATGATATCATGAGTGGTAGAAATTGGGGAAAGAATGTTGGATGAAGAAAAAAGTGCGGAAGAGGGGGGGAGTTGTTCACTAATCCGTGACGGGGGCTTTTGACATGTTCCATCCTCTCATTTGGGGTAGAAACGAGGTGCAGGGGTCCAGTCATGTCATGGTCGAAATCAGGGAGGGGAACGAGTGCCGGGTGACGAACAAAAGTTGAGGGGGTGATGGCTCACTGGTCAGCGAAGCCAGTGTTTGGCTAGCCATATCGTCTTGTTTGGGGCAGGGATGAGGTGCGGAGGGTCTAGTCATGTCATGAGTGGTCGAGATCAGGGGGAAGAATGTTGGGAGATCGAGGAAAGGTGGGAGGAGGACGTTGTTCACTGGTCAACGACGTGGCCTTTTGACAAGTTCCAACCTCTTGTTTGGGGTAGAAGAGAGGTCGGTCATGTCATGGGTGGTTGAGGAGAGGAACGAATGGTGTGGGTCACTGGTCAGCGACACAAGCTTTTGGCTCGCTCCATCTTCTCGTTTGGGTTAGAAACAAGGTACATCATGGATGGTTGTTATCGGGCAGGACAAAGAGTACTGGGGGATGTTAAAAGTCCGAGGGGGTGTCTGTCACTGTTCGGCAACATGGGTGTTTGACTTGCTACATCCTCTCATCTTGGGTGGAAATGAGGTGTGGAGGCTCCAATCAGGTCATGGGTGGTAGAAATCAGGGGGTAACAAGTTGTGGATGATGAAATAAAGTCAGAGGGGGTGTGGTCATGAGACATGTTCCATGCTATTGTGTTACAAGTTGTGGGATCATGGGAGGTTGAAGGAAGTCAAAATCTGTGGGTGGAAGGTGCTGGTGTTGGATAGAAAAAGTGAGGGGTGGTGGTACAAGTCGGTAACGAGACTTTAGGTAGCCCTAGACACCCTAGACCACCCCAAGAACACCAGAATGAAGGTGCAGGGTGGAGGTCACACCTGGCTGTGGACATTCAATCATTCTCCGCTGTCTCTCCAACTTGCAGTGTCTCTGATTAGTCTCAGATATCAGACTCATCTGAAGTTCTTCTTGAGCAACCTTTATAGGTTGATGTCAGTTATAGACTCACTTAAAACACAACTGATTTGCCTTCCACCAATTCCACCAATTCCACATTGCATATTCTTCGCAAGTGATTTGATAAGAGCATTTCCATGTCACTTTTTTGAGAATTCAGAAGATGTCCATGATTTACCAAGTTATATGGAGGAATAAAAGAAACCTACAGGTAACTTTTTCAATTTGAGAAATGGACTGTGTGGCAAGTAGAGTTCAAGAAGTTGAGGATCCTAGAGCTCAATTCTCTAGGTATCACATCTGAATGCTCCCAAGCAGGAGGTCAGTCAATGAGAACTAGCAGGTCACATGATTGTGTATCTTCTCAAAAAACCAGACTCAGTCATGGAATCCACAGTACAAGCTATCACTTCCATCTGGCCAACTATTCAATCCATTGGAGACCACCAGGCACAATCCTTCATGAGTCTTTATCTTACCCAACACCAGCTGATGCTAGCCAATTATCTTGCATGGGCATGGCTGGAGTCAAGCTGTGCCAATCATTGTCAACTAGCTTTGACCAAATGACATGTCAATAAAGACTGGCTTGTCAAGTTGACCATGGATGTTCAAGGCCTTATTCTATCATGCAAGCCGCATGCACAGATTCACTCTGATACATATTGGAATGGCAGCCAGAGGGTTACTTATGAATTCAAAACCCAACAAAAATACTCTGATGACACTCCTGAAGAACAGCATTCTCTTGTCACCCATGTTATCCTAAATATAATTCATGAATGGCTTGGATATCCAGCTTTTGATGATGGATCCTACCACCAATATTTATTCATTCAACACATTCTCCAATCTTTCCACATGGATGTCCTGTACTTGGCCGAGATTTTGGATGCTTATCTCAATATCAAAAAATATGTCTTTGGGAACCGAAAGATGAAGAAAGTGAAAAAGGAACACTTTACCAAGGTGGTGGAGGATTGGAACACCCATCCTCTCTCTGATAATGGCACAGATGAATCCCAATATTTGAAAATCCTGGGACACATTTTCAACCAATACAGCCATGCTTTGTCTACCAAAGACATCACCTGGTTTGCTGCTCACTTCAAATTTGATGAAGATGAGATTTCTATGCTACAGCTACAGCCATTATTGGATTCCTTGGCATCTCCAGTTATACCAAATCAACCATCTTCATCAGCTGGCACAATCCGCACACCCAGGGTAATATCCAAACACAAGAGATCAGTGGATCTTCCAACATTTGCGCCCATTTCCCCTTGACACTTTTACCTCCCCATGATCACCAGCTCTTTCCTTTTTCTTTCCTTGCTCCTTGTCCTTGACATCGTCTATTCGGTACATACCCAGTTTATGACTTCATTTTCCTCCAGGGTGAGGACGATGACACTTTGGCCATCTACGACTCCCTCTATGGTTCCCCTAGCCTTTATGGCTACAACCCCACCAACAATCTCCCTGGTGTTGATCCTGTAGTTGGTCCTTCGAATTGGGATGCTTCGTCTTGTGGGGGGGATATTGTTATGGCCTCACTTTTTTCTGCATATTCACTGTACGAACCATTACCACCTCCCCTCCGACCACAAGTAAGTGTCAATCTGCCGTCCTGGTTTGTACCCCAAATCTGTCACATCACTGGCTATCAATGAGTCACTGCATGACTTGTACACCACAATGTGTGAGTTGCATGTAACACCGCACGGCTAAAGGCAGAGGAAGCGGAGGTTGTTGAGATACTGACAGCAGAAGACCCTGAGGACATTGAGACCCCAACCCAGAGTCAAGAACACGCTGAGACAATGCAAATGCCAACTGATCATTATGTGAACCCATGGACATGCAACAACTGGTGGTTACCACAACATACAAAAAAGCCTACCCTCAAGTCATTGACTTATAAGGGTCGCAAGTAGTCAGTATGTTTTCCTTTAGCTTAGTCTGGTTCAATCTCCCTGGTCATCTACACTCCCCCTGTACCACTGTCCCCACAAATTCTATTTGGTTTCTCATTCTCATTATCAGTATACTTGATTCCTTGTGTTGTCTGTGTTGCCAGAGTCCAATCTTGAGACATCCGTAACATTCGAATGCATATATTTGGCTAGATATGACATGGCAAATGGCTGCAAGTCCACTTATCAATGATCAACTCCACCTGGATATGCCAGTGCCTCCCCAATTTCCCCATGTAGTTCATTCTCAACTCACTATACACTGCATAAAGCCATTGTGATGAACATTTAATTATTCCTGTGCAATACCATTCTTTTACAGTCATGTAGAAGCTTAGCCACACAATATAAGCCATTGTGATAAAAATTTAGTTATTTCTGTGAAATACCACTTTTTTTTTACAATTTTGTAGAACATTGGCCATCTAATTTAATACTATACCAATTCTCTTTTTTAGATAATAACAACAGTGACATGAGCACAACATGTCACCTGGCCATCTTGGCCCTGGTTAACACCTGCACCACCATCCTGGCCCCCTTGTTAAGGTCTCAACTGCCCCTTGCTAACATCCCAGCTGCCCTGCACTAGTACCCCAGTCCCCTGTTAACATCCTGGCTGCCCTGCATTAATGATGATGACAAGAGTTTATGCATGGCCAGGAATGCAAGAAAATAGCCAGAGAGGTGGTGCACCCACCCTCTGGCTGTCAGGTACATCTCAGTCTCTTTTATCATCAGACAGCTTCAGGAAAGCTTTGACTGCTGGTTTGGGAGAGTGATTTGATGAGAACTGCATTGCATTTACCCAAAGATGAATTAAGTGGTTGAGGAGCTGGAAAGGGACTCACAGTATTGATGGCTGGCATGATTCCAACTAGGCAATTAAAGAATGGCCATGAGAAATCTTTGTCTTGGAGGTGCCGAAGCATTTTTTCTTGTGATTTTATGACAATATATGCATAGAAGCCCACATTCTGGGTAGACCATGCTGTGTGAAGGAATTTAATAATGGCAGCAGTGTGACATTGGAACTGCTGTGATGTCCTAAATAAAAGTATGAGCAATGTGAGGATTTGCAATATTCAGGTTGTTTGCTGACCACATTGCTATTAAGTATGGGAAGGGGGTTGTTTGGTTTGAGCAAACACTTGGGATCAATTATGAACTTGGTGGGTTCATTGCCCCAGTATGTCAAAGTGTCCAGGGGATTGGAGGTAAGAGTTGGGTTATGGGGTTTGCAAAATTTGTCTGTTAAAAAGTGAACTGAAAGATCATATATTGATACACTCTCTAGCAGAGCAGCTTCAATGTACAACTTCAGATCAGTTGCTAAATAACTTGCTGCTTTATAAAGCTTTCCAACTGGAAGCCACATGGGGACATCCACATGATCTATATATGTGTAATTTAACTCAAGCTAACTCACCAATATGAACACCCAACTTCTCAACATTCTCAACAATTGTCTTGAATCCATCCTCCAGAGAATTTCCTTCATTGAAACTTGTCTAGAGGCTCTTGAGGAAGACATCAACAGCCACATGAATGTCACCACCAGCTGGAGCACACTTGGGATGGTTTTCAGAATATATTTGCTGTGTTGTATCAGTAAGAATAAGGTATAACATTTATACCTTAATTTTATTGTTAACAATTCAAATTAGTTCAGGGTCAACATTAGCAACATTGCCAGCAAAGAAGCCAATGCTCACAACCTTGTTGAGGTCAGTTCATATATTCAAATGTAACCACCCACTTATTTACAATGATAGTGGTATGAGCCTCACAGCCCAGACAAGCCAGCCCGGTTAGTTTCCAGTCTTATGGAATACTATGTTCATCACATATTTCCAGTAATTATTTCAAGTACCCCATGATTTGTATCATCAAAATGAAGGATCCATCTTGCAACATTGTAATAAATGGTGGTTTGTGCTGGGCTTGATTAATGTCACAAAGTACCAAATACCCTCCACTGGAGCTTCTATTTGCATCCATTCAAGATTGGAAATGTTGGGGGCTGATGCTTTCTGCTTGTGGTTCCTCAAGAGCAGTGTATCCATAGACCTCACCAAATGGAAGTGATTTTTGACATTGGTGGGCATAGTATTGTCAGAATTGGCCCTTCCCTTTTCCATTATGTAGACCAAAGACCAGTTTTTGGAATTTGTGTATTGCCACAAAAGGTAATACATGTTCTATTATTATAGTGAAACACTGTAATAAAACTGTTTGGAATTTCCTCCTTTTTCCTTCAAGATGTTTTTAAATCATGTTATTGGTGAAGAAAGTGTGGGCTGATATGTTCTCATTCTTCAGTCATTAGGACCTTAAACTCAATTATGACTAACTAAACTCTAAAATCCAAGATGTAAGATCAAAAAATATTATTTCCAGCAAAACTCAAGGTCTGAATAGAGTACAATGTTATTAGGCCAAGGGTGTATAAAAAGAGTACACCTAACTTTAGTACTATTGGCTGTTCCAAATAGCTATCAGTGATTGAATAGCTAGAAATAATGGTGTGGGAGGACATACCAATGAATAGCTTGCTCTGCCACAAATAGTGACTTCTGAGTGTGAATAGTTAGATAGCAAGTGGTGACATGGCACACCATGGCACCAGCCAGAAATACCATTTAGTGTTTGAGCCCAGGAGGCCTGATAGGTTGAGGAATGGATTATCCTTCACTCACATTACACCAGCAGCCAAAAAATGCAGACATTCTGGTGTAAATCATATCAAAACACTGGAAGCAACTAATAGCTGGGTCACTTTGTGATGCAGCTGGAGTAAGTCATGTTTATCAATTTCGGTTCACCTTTTAATGGACAACTTTTCTTCACTCACCTTACAAAAAAATGCAGACATTCTGGCATATCAATCATATCAAAATGCTGGAAGCAACTAATAGCTGGGTCACTTTGTGATGTAGCTGGAGCAAGTCATGTTGAAGTGGATCAGTGGTTGCACAAATACAATGACTGCTACTCTTCAGCAGTAGCAGCAATGATTTTGAACATGGGTGGCATTGACCCATCTTCATTCAAGCACTACTGTTGCAGTCACCCATGCCACAACATATTCCTTCTCAAAAATGGACTGTTGGCTTTTGTCATCACACTGAATTACTAACAGTCATTTAGACTTGGCAATAATGCCAGCTGATACAACATAGTCACTCTTGGTGCTCATCACTATCCTCCTTCCAATCCCCAACAAGTTGAGGACACAGAAAGGGCAATTTCTCCCTTTCCAACCCACTCATATATGGGTATTACCACAACAGCACACTGCTGGCCAAATTTAGTGGTGATATAACTTGAATGATATCAACAAACATTTGAAGGTTATAATAACACAAGTATTGGGTGTTGCAATTGGTGGGGAAGTCATTTGCAAAATGGTGTATCAAATTTTCTCAATGGAATTTCCACTCCTCTTCAGCAATGTAATGCATTTGAAATCACCTGTTGATGTGGTTGCCCAGCACTTGTGGGTTACAGGTATCCATAACTATGGGAGCTGAGTCACTTTCCACCACACCTGGGTCTTGTTGGGGATAGGGCTGCACATCTGTGAGTGTGGCATGCTTTACTTAACACAGGCCCAATTCACAAGTCATGGAGACCAATGGTACAGGGCACTTCCCTTTTCCCAGAGCAAACTTTCCCAAGGATGCCTATTCTGTGGCTCACATACAAGTTCTCATTGCATATAAAATCTGTGATGCCCTTGGGCCATCTGATGGAGCAAAATTGGTGAAATGAGTGTTGTCTGCAAAGCCTTTCCTTTGGGATATCTCCATAGGCACTTAGTTCATGTTTCTCTTCTATTATTGTTCAATCCATGGATGGGTGAGGAAGTCACCATTGGAGACCATTCTCTTCACATTTTGATACACACTCTGATTTGTGGTATTGAGCAATGGGATGGCCCAATTCCAGGTATTACAGAAATCCATGTTGCAGATCCAATTGTCTTGGTATGTAATTGAATTCTACCTCAAATTGTTATATCTTGTATTCATACCAATGCCAGCCATGGTGCAGGGTGGTGGATGGGCAGGGGGGAGGAATGGGGGGATGTGGTGATGTGGTTAGATTATGGGGTGATGTGGCAGGATGGATGGATGGGGAAATGGAGAATGGAGGGATAGAGGGATCATGATGAGGAGATAGAGGAGTGGGGGGTGGGGGATGGGGAGATGGTGACATGGGGGATGTGATATGGTGACAAGGAGGATAGCAAGATGGGGGGTGGGAAGATGGGGGATCGGAATGGGGAATGGGGAATGGGGAGATGGAGAGATGGGAAGGCAGAGTAGAATAATGGAATCATCAAGGATAACAATGAATATGAATGGCAAAAAAATCATGTATTGTTTGTATGCAATCAGGAAAAGCAGAACATTTCACTCTTTGGAACTTTGGCAGTTAATGCAGTATTCACAAAGCTATTCATTCTACAAAGTCTAGTATTCAACACATGTTATTCAATCCATATACTAAAGTTTCCTATGATCCAATGGCACAGGTGGATTCCCATCAAAAAATGGATAATTTTGTCTTCAACACATTTCATATCTATGGAGTGGTTAATAAAATATAAGTTTGTATGTCTGAAATTTTTCTTTTCCTTTTTAAACAAAAATCCAGTTTTTTGGAACTCTGCCAGGGTGTGGTTGTATGTAAAAGGCAATTGTCACATATAGTCACATGGTTGGATATGATCAATTGATCAACACATTCTCTAAATACCTGTCATCACTACCTTGTATATATAATTCTCACACTGCAATTCACCATCTCTTGCACCTCACCACTTCTCACATTATTTGGTGTGCTTGCAGCAGAAGACCTGGAGCTCTGCATCCAGAACATCTCAGAGAACACATCCAAGATTTCTTTCACCAAGGCACTGTTTCCCAACTGCACAACATATGCAAGCATGTATGATGGACACATGCTTCTACATGCAAACACAGTGCTGTGCATCTTGAGGAGGAATATATATGCCTGATTGCAAGAAAGGGTGTCAGGATCAGTCATTGCCCAACAAGTAACTTTAACATCAGCAGTGGTGTAGTGAGGGTCAAGGAGTTGTTGGATTGGGGAATCAAGATATGTGCCTCAGGCTGTGTGTGTTTGAAGTCTGTAAGGTAACAGTGGGTTTGACAACAACTGTGTACCAGCCATAACCACAATCTACCATGATGATGAGAATGACAATGAGGATGAGAGATAGAATGGCAAGCTGGACCAGAGGTGTGGTGCACCCACACTTGGCCCAAGTATGGTCTTTTATCATCAATGTAGCCCACCCAACCTACTATCTCTCCTTTATTACCTTGTGAACACAGGCACACATTGAATGACATGCACCTTGTGCTCTCAAGGTGAGTGTGATGAAGATATTGAAGGTGACAACAGGACCAGGACAGCAGCCATGACCATAATGGCCACATTGAGAACAGCAATGGCAATGATGAAGATGACAGCAATGAAGGTAATGAGGAGAGCACCACCAGTCAGCCCCAGCACCATCAGGATTACCCCAAGTGCCTTGCAAGGGCCAGGCTATGTCAATTGACATGGCCAGCCACTCTCATGAGGTATAGGAAGGTTAAACCAGTCACAAAACTGCAGGTGTGCCCTCACTTGCAGTTTAGGCATGAAACCATGCCTTCAACAGGTTGCCCAAGCACCCTACCCTCAACTTGAACACCACTGGAAGCCCAAGCTGGAATGGCAAGTTTCGATACAATGAAAATGTGGGCATTGGGCTAGGGTAGGTGAATGCACCTGCACCCATTTGGTAAGTATTTTCTTTTCCCATATCTTGCTACCTGGTGACTACACCCAACACCAAATGTCATGCAGCTGAGCACAACTTGAGGTGATCTGACACCCATCCCAACCATGCTAACCAACTGTGCCTCCAACACCTTGATGGCCACTGGTCATCGGGATGACAAGGATGTAACTGCAATCCCTGCTGCTGCCTTCTGTCCTTCTATTTTACATTTTCACCAACTGCTTTTTTATTCCTTGTTTGTTCCCCTGTTACTACAACATCACAGTTGGCTCCTATTTTAAATTCAGTTTATTGCCTGGTGCACCCCACAAATAAGATGCATAAGAGTAATTATTGTGGTTCAAGTTTTCATAACAGTCGTCACATGATGTGAACTAATCTTCATGATATCAAGTGGTTCTAATCTCCCTCAGTTAGCTCTTAGCTGGCAATGATCTAAATTAAGTTAAATCAATATTTAAATTTGGATCTTAGCACTTTTTGGAATTTTTTGATTGATTGAAACAATGTGGATTTAGTGAAATTTTTATTGCTCTACTTTGTATTTCATGAAATACTGCATGGATTAACATGGTTATATAGAGGGAAAGTTGTACCATTTCTTAAGGAGTATCTACTCCTATAATTGCATTTGGACAATATTAGTTTTGGTGACTTGTGGATGAAACAAAAGGTAAACCAGTACTTTTTGACACCCAAAATGACATTGTCAAATTGTGTTATGTTACCATCCTTCCTTTACTTTTATTCTTTCTTTTTCTTTCCTTCTTCTTCCCCTTTGTCATCTGTATTACCACATATGCCATTCCCTTCCGCTTAGTCATCTTATATGACTCATCCATGCCTTTTCTTCCCGCTTATTCATTCTTATTATGCTATATGCACTGCCCTCTTTTCCATATATGTTTCCTTCTTCATTCCGAGGCGCATAGCCTCTCTTTACTCCTTTTATTCTCTCCTTTGTCTACAGTACACAGCCTCTTCCTCTACTCACATATATATAGCCTGTAGTTTACTGCATGTACCTTAGACTCTAAAATTTGTATCCACTTGCCTTACAACTCAATAGTAACACCTTCGATTGTTAAGCTTCTACATTTTTATCCGCTTGTGAAGTAAAGCTTCCTGCTTAACTTCATTGCATTACAGTTTTAGAGTCTCCTTCACCGCACGTAGCCCACCATTGCTCCTCACACTCGATCACAAACCACCTTTGGTCTTGCCCCTCGTTTTTCCCCAGATCCATCATCATCCTCTCATCGTCCAGTCCCTCCTCCTTCACCTCCTCCTCCTCCACCTTCTTCTTCGTTGCCAATGGCCAACCTTGCCGCCAAACTTCAAAACCTTGTTCAAACTGTTAACCTCCTTCGACAGGATCTCAACAATGCCAATGCCGAAATCACTGTCCTTCGTGCTGCTGCCGTCGCTCCTGTCGTTCCTCCTCCCCCTGCTCCTGCCACTCTGAAGACTTCGATGGTAAATCTGATAATGTCGACAAGTTTCTCCACCAGTGCGAACTATTTCTTCGCACTCAAGCTTACACCGACACGCAGAAAGTTATTCTCGGATTATCGTATATGAAGTCTGGTAGCGCTTTATCTTGGGCAGAGAACAAGACAATGTCGATCCCTTGGGCCACATATACCTGGGATCAATTCAAAACTGATGTCCAAACTTCGTTCGGAGATCTCAACAAAGCAGCAATGGCTCGACTCAAAATCAAGGACGTCAAACAAGGAAAGCTTACAGCCGACGAATACATTGTCAAATTCGAAGAATACGAGGCAAATACAGGGTTTAACAATGAGGCACTCATAGGTCAATTTAAAGATGGACTAAATTCAGGACTTGTTACTAGCATTTATCATCTTGCAATCATGCCAAACACAATCGCAGGATGGAAGACTTACGCTCAACGCTTTGACCAACAATATCGCGAACTTCTCACAATACAGTCGTCCACCAAAGCAGAAGGCAAGAAAAAAGAGTCTCTTAAACCTTCGTCTTCATTGAAGCCATCCACTTCCTCTGCGTCTTCCGCACCATCTACTTCTCGCGTTAAAACAGAAGCGGTTGACCCCATTATCGCTGCACAACGAAAGGCTGCTGGACAGTGCATCATATGCGCTTCCAAAGATCATTGGGCTAACGCTTGCCCTAATCGCACCTCTTCATCCTCTCTCTCTCCCACCACCACCCCTCGCAGCAGCAATCGTTCCAGTCGCGGACAGAACAAACGCACTTGCACTATTCGTGCGATTACAAAGGATGAAAAGGAGACGAAAGAAGCAAGTTCTTCGGGAAATACTTTCTATGAGACATCGGGTGTGTCTAAATTTACACGTGTGCAGAAAGCGGAACTAGTTAATAACCTTGTATCTGAGGGACATTAGATACATCATCTTGTTCGGACTTCTTCAATGATTTACCGGACGATTCTTTATATGGACTATCTTCTTATCACTGTCTAGGCTCTTTATTTTCTTCAAATGACACTTTTTCAGTCACACTTTATCTCGAAACTATAGATACTTGCGAAAAGTTTCCTGTCCATGTTCTTATTGATTCTGGCACTTCTGGTCTTTTTATAGATCGCTCCTTCGTCGAGAACAACAGTCTCTCTCAGCATTATCTGGAATCCCCGATACCCGTATGGAACGTCGATGGCTCACCCAACCGAGACGGCCCCATCGATTCTTATTGCGACGTCAATCTTTTCGCGCCACCATCATATTCCAAACGCCTTGACTTGGAGATTTCCTCCATCGGCAACTTCGATGTCATTCTTGGCTTCCCTTGGATTCGAAAACACAATCCACACACCAGTGTCATAGACAAAACCCTCGAGATATTTCAAAAGGGAATTCCTTCAACATCCCTGACCATGGATTCAATGTATGAATCAAGAGTTGACACTCCTTTGGATCCTTACGAAGAATTCATTGCTTCAGTTGATCTCGGATCCGATGATGAGTACTTTTCCTTCAAATGAGATCAAATCCTCCACATGATTAACAGCATTTCACTCGGAGATACTTCACGTACTACAACGGTTGAAGAAGATCTGAAAGTGTTCATACCAGAGAAGTATTGGGATTATGAAGACATCTTTCTTAGAAAGTCTTTCGACAAACTTCCTGCACATTCCGACTTCGATCACGCTATCAATCTCAAAGATTCTTTCACACCACAACGCGGAAAACTCTATTCCTTATCTCCTTGAGAACAAGTAGAACTCGACAAGTTTCTAGAAGAAAATCTTTCGACAGGACGAATTAGACCTTCTAAGTCACCCCAAGCTGCTCCCTTCTTTTTCGTAAACAAGGTTGAAGAAATTAATGCTCTAGGTTCAGATCCAGGATTATGTCCAATCCAGGATTATTGTTATCTTAACGCCCACACAGTTCGCGATCGTTATCCGCTCCCTCTCCTATCCGAAATCCTCCAACAACCATAATTCCAATCAGCGAAACACCTTACTGTTATCGATGTTCGCTGGGGATACAACAATATTCGGATTAAACATGGAGATGAATGGAAAGCCGCATTCATTACGAACCGTGGACTATTCGAACCTACCATTATGTTCTTTGGACTCTGCAATGCCCCTGCCACCTTTCAACGGATGATGAATATTCGATTTCATGATGTTCTCACAACAGGTTGTGTCTTCATTTATATGGATGACATTATTATCCTAGGAGATACCCCTGAAGAACTCGAAACGAATACCCAACGTGTACATCATGCAAGAGAATAACCTCTCTTGCAAACCTGTCAAATGTCAATTTGAGAAAGATTCTGTTCGATATCTTGGACAAATTATCTCTCATGGGGAAGTAGCTATTAACCCCACCAAGATTTGATCAATCTCCGATTGGCCAACTCCAAAACGTGTTCGCAACGTACAATCATTCCTTGGCACAATGAATTTCTGGCGCAGATTCATAAAAGACTTTTCTTCCATTGCCCGACCTTTACATCAACTCACACGAAAGGACATTAAATTCGCTTGGTCTGTCGACTGTCAATCCGCATTTGATAAATTAAAACAAGCTATCACCTCCGAACCAATTCTCAAAGCTCCCCGTTTAGATCTCCCCTATATCCTCAAAACCGACTCTTCCGGATTCACAATTGGCGCCGTGCTTATGCAAAAACACGATGATAAACTACATCCTATCGGCTATTATTCCGCTTCCCTTTCCCCTGCAGAACGAAACTTTATTCCAACAACTTCTGCTCTCTCTGCAGAAGGCGCCACTCGACTTTTCCGAGACCACATTTGGAAACTACATGGTTGGCCGAAGAAGATCATTTCTGATCGTGGAACGCAATTTGCTGCCAAATTCACTCAGGAACTCAATAAATTACTCAGTATTGAAACGGCACTTTCCACTGCCTATCATCCGCAAACCGATGGCCAAACCGAACCAACCAACCAAGAGCTCGAACAATATCTCCGGCTCTACACCAACTTCATGCAAACCGATTGGTCCGAATGGTTATCACAGGCTGAGTTCTCATATAATAATTGGCAACATTCTTCCACCGGCTACTCTCCTTTTTACTTAGACCAAGGACGCCATCCGATCACTCCCCTTTCCATCGACAAACCAGAATCCAACAATCCCTCCATTAACGATTTTCTTATGACTCTCGAAAACACTCGCTTTCACACCAAACATTCCTTACAACGTACCACTGACAACATGAAACACTTCGCCGACAAACGACGTAAACACCTCAACTTACAAATAGGACAACTCGTATGGCTTGATATCCGAAACCTTAAAACAGGGAGACCCATGAAGAAACTTGATGTCCGACGTACCGGACCTTTTCCCATCATCAATCACATATCCCCGGTAGCTTACAAACTCCAACTTCCGCCTTCTTGGAAGATTCACCCCGTTTTCCTTATTTCCTTATTGCAACCTGCTGATATTAACGATGACTTGCATCCTCCAGTCATTAGTGACACGCTTTGCCCTCCTCCTGACATCATTGATGAGACTGAGGAATATGAAGTCGAAGCCATTCTCAATCATTGTTATCGCCGACGCAAAAAGGAATATCTTGTGAAATGGAAGGGCTACCCTGCTGATGAAAATACCTGGGAACTGGTATCAAACCTCCGGCATGCACGTGATTTGGTTCTAGACTATGAGAACAAAAGGACTGCCATTTAAGGAAGTAAAACCTACCCTAAATTATTATCCGTTATAAACCTACTTCCTTGACCGCCCTCCTTCTTCTCCCAACTCACTTTGGCTTTGCCAGGTGACTTCTTCCACCCTGGATTGCCTTCTCTTCGATCCTACTGTCGAACATTCCCATCTTCACCGTTCTCTCCCTCCTCTCCTCGGTCCTGCGCTTCATTCCAAGCGTCTAACAAAGAAATATCGTCGCTTCAATTTCTCTGTCCACATTCAACGTTACGACAACGATCATCGCTCGTCCACTCGCGACCCTCAAATTATTCCCTTGTTTATGTACCATAGCAGCAGAGAGCGAGACGCCAGCCTCTATTGCAACTGGCCCCACGTCAATGACTGGAGTGACGCTTCCGCTTGGCCTGACCGTCCCGATCTTTGGTTTCACATCATCAACTGGGATAGTGCCCTTCTCGAAACATTAGCGCTTTCGGATGGTGCTAACCACGTTGCATACTATCTTTTTCACCTGTATTCTCATTTTGTCAAGTTTTCTTGGTCGTATCGTTGCGTCGTCCACTTCCTTAATATCCTCGCTGGTCTCCAATTTACCCTCGACCTCTTCTTCCCCAACCATCGCCTCAAGGTCCGGTTCCCCAACATCTTCTGGAAACAACACTTCGCCCGCTCCATTGGCATCACTGATCATAGGCTATCCGAGCTTATGGTACCAGATGGCTCTTTTACAGATATCGAAGCACGTGCAGAGTGGTACAGGGATAATCCAGGATGCCTCTATGTCCCCCCAACCCTGACGACTTCGATCACTTCGATTCCTTCGTTATCGCCGTCTACCTTGCTGATCCGCCACCGCCGAAGCCTCTTCCAGTACCGGTCCCGTTGGATGAAGAATGGAAGGCGTGGTTCGCTAGTCAACCTTCTCCTCGCCATGCATCTTCTGCACCCCCACACCTCTCCTCCCCTTCCTCACCTCGTTGTGGACGTCCCAAACATCGCAAACCTTTTGTGCCAAAATACCCCCCTCGCACGCCCGTTGACGTCGCAACCTATTGATGTCATGTTCTTCGTAAACTCGAAGGTGACAACCTCTGCCGCCTCATTCTCCGTCGCACGGTTTACGCCCGTATCAAAGAGCTGGAAAGGGATGCTGAATTGACACCGGCACTACATGACTACATGGCAACGTTATTGTGAATATCATGGACGATATTATTGGAGTCTGGTAGTTTGTTATGGTACCGTCCTTCCTTTACTTTTATTCTTTCTTTTTCTTTCCTTCTTCTTCTCCTTTTTCATCTGTATTACCACATATGCCATTCCCTTCCGCTTAGTCGTCTTATACGACTCATCCATGCCTTTTCTTCCCGCTTATTCATTCTTATTATGCTATATGCACTGCCCTCTTTTCCATATATGTTTCCTTCTTCATTCTGAGGCGCATAGCCTCTCTTTACTCCTTTTATTCTCTCCTTTGTCTACAGTACACAGCCTCTTCCTCTACTCACATATATATAGCCTGTAGTTTACTGCATGTACCTTAGACTCTAAAATTTGTATCCACTTGCCTTACAACTCAATAGTAATGCCTTTGATTGTTAAGCTTCTACATTTTTATCCGCTTGTGAAGTAAAGCTTCTTGCTTAACTTCGTCGCATTACAAATTGTGGCATTGAATGAGCTCCTATGAAAAAGATTGCAGGGAGAAAGTTGTTCATTTTCTCCAGGGTTAAAAGTACATATACTAATGACAAATGGACTATCTCTCTGATTCCTCAATCAGTTGTCCCTCAAACACAATACATCAGTGGTCTTTATGGTCCATTGGCAGAAAGTCATGTGACTGTCACACAAGTGTCACAGCTGTTGATTATCAGTGAAAACTTCAGCCCAAAAAACATTGGTCAGGATTTGCATTCCAACACATAGTAGACTAACGACTCATCTTTTACATGTAATGACTTGAGGGTGGGCCTCTTTGTCCAGACATGTTTGTCATTTTTGACCAAATAAATAAATAGTTGTGGAATCCAATGAACTTTATTCTGCATATAAATGAAAGGACACTTTCTCCTCCCAATGCCCCCGGATATTCGACCCTCTAAGACATCATCTCTCTCGTCGTTCCAGCTAGTCGAACCCGAAGATATGCAATCGCCGATACCTCGAGGCATCACCAATCTCACCGTCAACGTACCCTCTTCGAATCTTGCGTCTCCACGAGACAACAAACGCCCGTCACGATGGTGGACACCAGAGTTCATATTTTATTTCTTGCTTGCCTGTATAGTTATACCGTGGATGGTGTGGGTTCCGATGTCTCTAAGCAAGCGTGCGTATCCCTGAGACTTACCGACTCAGCATTGAAAACTTATCAACTAGGGGAATCTCGCAATAGCGTCACATCCCAACTATTTAATATTCCGTGCGAGGTTGACTCCAGGCTGGATATTTGGTCGCTACCTCGTAGGCTCTTGCGTCTCGTCTTGATCACGGTTCTGCAGTGACACGCTAGCATATAGGATAACAGCGACACGCAATACCGATCCTTTCGCAACAATCTATCATACCTAATGCTCATGGCGTTCACCTTTCTAATTCTCCGCTACATATATTCTTATTTTCGCGCCCACCGCCAACAAAACCATCTCTACCTCTCTCCCTTCCTTGCCATGTTGTCGATCCTCATGCTCCTTGTTCTGCACGGCACGAGCGCCCTCAAAATCGTTCTTATCATGACCCTCAATTATGCCATCGCAAAAATGTGCGGTAGGTCGAAGGCTGGACCTGTACTGACATGGGTTTTCAACGGTCTCGTGCTGTTTGCGAATGAAAAGAATACAGGGTACCTATTTGCCAGTATACACCCTGCTCTGGAACTTTTGGTACGTTCCATCTCCAACCCAAACAAAGCACAGTGCATTGTTAATGGGGCGTGAATGAAGGATAATTACAAGGGCGTGTACCCCAGGTGGCATGTTAGCTTCAATATCACGATGCTGCGGCTTGTATCATTCAACCTGGATTATTACTGGGCATGCAATACCCCACTGGATGAGGTGCACATTCATCTTCCCACTTTTCCGTCTGTAAGGTCAACCCACACAGGATATAGGCACCGGCACACCAGACAGAGAAGCAGCGCAAGACTACTCCACTCCCACATGAGACATACTCGTTCATAAATTACATGGTTTATGTGCTGTACCCGCCTCTGTACATCGCCGGCCCGATCATCACCTTCAACGACTTCTTCTGGCAGGTCAGTTGGTTCCCTCTCAGTTGAATTATCCTCTGCGCCCTACTAATTCTCCTCGATCTCACTGCGCTAACGCAGATGCGCCGCCCACTAATCATCCCTACCCGCAGCGTCATTGGGTATCTTGTTCGTTTCATTGTGTGCCTGCTGACAATGGAGTTCGTGCAACATTTCATGTATGTCGTAGCAATCAAGGATACGAAGGCGTGGGCGGGGGATTCGCCCGCTGAGATTGCAATGATTGGGTTCTGGAACTTGATGGTGATGTGGCTGAAGGTTTGTTCCAACTCATTTCAGACCAACGATAGCTGCTAGATAAAACTCCTTGAATTCTCATCCTTCATTATAGCTGCTGTTGCCATGGCGCTTCTTCCGGTTGTGGGCATTGGCAGACGGAATCGACCCCCCGGAAAACATGGTGCGGTGTATGGCCAATAATTATTCGACACTGGGATTCTGGAGGAGTTGGCACAGGAGCTACAATTTATGGGTCACGCGGTCTGCTGTCTATCCTTTGTTTTTTCCGTTCCAACTCAATGATACTCACTTCGAGGCCCAAAAAGGTACATCTACATACCCCTCGGCGGTAGCAAACGCGTTGTGCTGAACAGTGTAGTCGTCTTCTCGTTCGTCGCGCTGTGGCATGATCTGTCGTTCCGCCTGCTTGCATGGGGGTGGCTGGTAGTTCTGTTCATCTTACCCGAGTTGGGGGTGAGGTGGTTTTTGGCTAAGGATAAGGTACGCAATGCTCGCTGATTCTCCGTCTTACTTCATCCTTACCATGCAATTTCCTATTGGCGGTATATATACTAGTACGAAGCTCAATGGTGGTACCGACACGTTTGCGCGCTTGGGGCGGTGGCGAACATTCTCATGATGATGTGTGCGAATCTCGTAGGGTTTGTGGTTGGGGTTGATGGGGTGAAGTATCTGGTTTCGAAACTCGTCGGGAGTTGGTCAGGTACACTTTTTTTTCCATTCTACTGATTGCCCATTGACGTGACGTTTTTCGCTGTCTTTACCTTTACGGCAGGTGTACAGTTCCTGGCTGCGGCATGTGCATGCTTGTTCGTAGGCGTGCAGTTCATGTTCGAGTACCGGTACGTTTCCTTTCACAAAATAAATGCACAAAAGTCATCTCTTTCGGTTCCAGAGAGGAAGAAATGCGAAGGAACATATATCGTCGATGTTAGATATAAGCTTCTGAGATCGGCCAGATTGCCAGTCTGAGATGACACGGAAACTTCCTTATCATTTGACGGAGTTGTCCGTGTCGGACCGACTCGTGCGGTCATCAGCAAAAAATGCGTGTGCGCAAGAAACCATGCTTCTGAACCGAGCAATGAGGCATTAGAGATAAACTGACGAGGTCTTGGTGGAGACATCCACGAGCAGCACCACTGAGTACTGGCAACTGAGGACATGCCTCAAGAAATCCAAGCTCTTCCCGATTTGCATTGTCAGGCACAACAGATTTTCGATTAAGGTCTCGTTCCAGGTTCGACTCAAGTGTAGTAATGGGTGCCACAATTCGTCTTCTGATAGGTCTCAATATCATAACTTCTCGATTGAGATGGACACTAATCCTTTCTTAACCATCCAATGGAAGGAACAGAACAAAAAGGGTGGGCGTTGGATGATTCCCTGATCGCGACGGCTTTCATTCGTACCTGTACATGCTTGATAGTACATTATAAAATATCTCCGTAAGTCATCACCTTTCAAGCATTTTCCTGTGAAGTAGAAGTAGATGACAACAAAATTTTGCGTTGTTCCTCCTTGATCCCAACCCGTTCATACATTAATAAGTTCACCGTCAAGGCATGTGCTCAATCTAGCTTTTTTTTTTGTGCCGGTGCAGTTGCCTTGTGGACCTGTGTGCTTCGAATTCTGGCATGGCAGTTTGAAATGATGATGGGTCCGTAATGTTACGGTGGCATAAAGATTATCCGCATCCACCTAAAACAGAACAAGGTCAGTTTCCCCTATTGCTTTTTTTAAAAGGGATCACGTGCGGAATGTGACATCAAGGTGCGAAGAGAATCCTTATGTTGTTAAAATGGACGATCATCTTAAAATTTGAGCATGGAGCACAGTGGTCGTACTTGCTGTTTCTGTATTACCTCGAGACTAAGAACTAGACTCATCCCACGAGCTGTTGTTTCTCGTCCGGAGGAATGCAGCATATTGACAGTCCCCTGGCAGTATCAAAATTGCAAGTGTGAAATACATACGTGCATGCATGGTGGATAGTCAACGTTCCCTAAAGCGTCCGGTGTCCAAGCAAAATCCAAAGACTTGGGTATAACCATGAGCTATTTTAATCGTTCCCAGTATAAAAATCCAGAGATACACACTCCTGCAGGATCCCAATATCATCAATCCTCCACATGGAAAATTATATCACGGCTCACCATACGTTATCGTCATGCCGCTTGTAGGTATCGCCCTGGGACCACGGGACGCGAATGCATTCCTGTTCTTCTCTATCGCATTTAGAAGCATAAGTATTCTGATTAATCCAATAGAGATTTAGATATGACCTCATCTACGAGAAATTGTACTCCAATGTCGGCACGCAGGTCTGCACCCTTTGCTCGCATGGCGAGTAACCCCCATTGGACCCACCAGTTATCCGCCTCATCTTCGGCATCGTAACCAAACAGACATTTGAGTTCTTCCCATCGTTCGGAATTGAGATCACCTTCCTCTGGGGTAAGGACGTTGAGTCCTGCAGCATCCTTAGCGCGAAGCATCGCATCGCGGCCCGCCTGAAAGTCGCCAGGTGGGACCGTCATGAAAGCCAGGTTTCCTAACTCGGAGGTCCCAACGGAGGTACATCTTGGAATCCGGAGGTCCTGGAAAGCATATAAGAAGCTTGGAATCTGATCTTCGGAGAGCAGATGTGAAAAAAGTTTCGCCAAGACGCCGGCATCTTCGAGGGATAGTGCTGTTCCTTGAATGGAACCAGGCTATGAAAGACATATCAGCACAGAAAGAAGATCGGTTACGTGTGCACCGACAAGGATTTGGTGTGCTGCATCGCCAATCAATACCAACCGGCCGCCGTCGTGTACCCAGTCTTCTAACTCCGAATACCCCCTCATCGGTATGGTTTTTGGCGGTGTCCCCAGCTTCAGCAATCGCTTCAATCTAGGGATAGAAGAGATAAGCGTCAGAGCACAATACATTTTGCGAGGTTTGATAATACCTTGGTTCAATATCCCCAAGCGATGCAAGCATCTTTTCCTTTGAGCCGACATCCGCCCAAGTGCCGTGAGTACCATCCTTGGGTACGTATACATGGATTGCGAGTGTGTTTGATTGTTGCTGCTCTCCAAAATGAGCGACTCCGTACATGCAATGAAAAATGAAAAATCCTTACAACAGGAAACGCGAGAAGGCAGTGTCCATTACCGAACCAGACGAGTAGATAGTGCTACGCTCATTGATAAATGCTAGTTGAGCCAAATGTTGTTGTGAGGTTTCACTCACAATACCCTGTTTTGGTTCTAAAAAATCGAGGAGCTCCCGATCCTGCATCATTGATTTCCTGGAGACAGTCGTGCTTTGAAGTGGGAGGTTCATGGAGGTCGCCATTCATCGTAATGCGTACTCACTGATACATCCGTAAAGTTCCTGGGTCATTTTTATCTGCATCTGCACCCGGAAATTCCCTCCGCGAAGCACCATTTGGCCCGTCTGCGCCAACGACGATATGAGCACGAAGAACCTCGCCCGAAGCTAATGTCACAGTGCCCCTGCCCGCATCGACGGAAGTGACTGTTGTGTTGAACCGGACGGTAGCGCCAGCTGAGATAGCAGCCCGGTAGAGTAGACGCCGCAAATCGTCGTGCTACATTCCAACATTGACGATCGCGAGTCCACCAACGCCGTGAATTGCCACGCACCCGCGTATATATCCACTCGCCTCGAGTTTCCCGCAGCACTTCCTCGCTCCATATATGCCTACCAAGACGATCACCCGATTCATCTACGTTGATCTCAGCAACTATATTATATTGAAAATTTGCACGGGACGTACAAACCAACATTAAGAGCCCATCTGACTTGGTTCCAATTCGATGAAGTTCTCCCCTTAGCCCCCATTGAAAAAGAATCTTGGAACCATTTGGAGGCAACCGAACGCCTGAGGGAATCTTCGAACCGAGGATGAACTTGGTTTCATCACGATGTCCCAGAGGCAGACTCACCCCATCTCCATCAATATTCCGGTCCTTCTCCAACACTGTAACTCTATGCCCCACTCGTCTAAGCGCGAGCGCACATGCGAGGCCTGCTATTCCGCCACCGACGACCAAAAAGTCGATCGCAAGGAGGGCTTGCTTGGGTCTGGACGGTGATGCATACTAGTATGTGTGTTTAGCGATGGTCTGAAGAGCGTTCGATTCAAAAGAACTTACCTTTCCGTTCATTGGTACTGACAGCTGGTGAGGGATTTCGTTTGAGGTGTTGTATACGACCCTGTCCAGTTTCAAGAATAACTATACGCACTTGGAATGCTTGCCAGATCTCATCGTCGGCTGCCGAACTGATCACAACGCCCCGGGAAGTATTTCGTAACCGGTTAACGTCGTATTTCTCACGCTCGCCAGTTTTTTTTTTTGTTTGGATTCCAGGGTCCTACAAGACTGTGCCGAGGGTCTTCCGGGTTCTGGCAGGAAAAGGAGGCGACAGGGACAAAGGCCTAGCAGACATGCTCGGTTGCGG
Organism: Hygrocybe coccinea; assembly: GCA_963555575.2. Lineage (NCBI taxonomy): Eukaryota > Fungi > Basidiomycota > Agaricomycetes > Agaricales > Hygrophoraceae > Hygrocybe > Hygrocybe coccinea. Next base: position 3,673,972 of record OY741995.1, on the reverse strand, counting down.
GCCGGGTACGTGTTCGGTCTTGTGTTGTGCGCCTAAGTATTACCGGTGTATCACAATAGCGACCTTGACAACCTCACCATTGGTCCCAGGATGATGCAGTTTGAGCGCCCCTGCATCAAGCAAACAGACAGCTGCTACTTGCGTTCATCACCGCGGATTTGCTGGAGAAGCATTCAGCTGCTTCCTTGTTTACTCCGCGTTCCGTACATCAATACTCAAGTAATAATTATAACGGAGAAGCAGATGAAAATCGTTGAATGGTTCTTCGTTGCGAGGTCTATCAGAAGTGATGCCATGACAACGGTGAGAAGGGCGGTAAGTTACACTCATGGTACACGTTTTACCTCACTGCTCGACATCCAACAGTAGTTGCCACGAGAACCGGACACAATTATTTAATTATTAGATAGACTCATGAGTTCAATAATCTTACCAGAGCGTAGCGAATGGGTGACTTTCCGTAAGGATTTGGAATACAAGTTTGAATGAAAATGGTGAATAAAAGACATAAATGGCAATCTGCTGAGATGCCATGCCAATTTTAGTTTTGCATTCCCACCAGTTATCAAACTTGACCCATTTCTAAACTTTAATCTTTTCAACCCCCTTCGAACAGAATTTAAAAAATTTCCTGGCCATCTACAGACTGGTACTGGTCACAAAAGCGTGACCTTGCCTTCACACTCAATAACAACAAAACCATGACAAACCACATGACAATGATGAAAACTCCAGCACCCCACCAATACCTTGTGGACATGCGCTTGTGTCAATTGACATGGAGGCTGTGTATGTGAGGTTGAATATGGGGAAAGCAATGGGCATCAGGAATGGGTACACAACAGCCAGGCAACAGCCAAGGAGGCTTGGTGGATACCTGCAGGCTGCAGCCAACCCACATCAACCCATCCCATGCTCACGGGTACAGGTAGGTGCTGAGACACCCATGGGTATACCCTTCTTGTTATATGAAACTAATTATTATTATTATTATTATTATTATTATCTACATTTTGGCATTGTGGTTTATGCAACATGAAACATTACAGTGTGGCTGTGATCAAAAAATTCTACTTTTCTTGTAAATCATATTTTACAGCCGTTTGCAGGTACCTTGACACTTTTTGGAATTTTTTGAATCAATTGAAAAGTATGGACTCAGCCAAATTTACTATGCTCAATCTTGTATCTCATGAAATACTGTACAGATTGAGATGGTTATAGAGGGAAAGTTGTACTATTTTCTAATGGCTATCAGCTCCTGTAGTTACATTTGGACAATATTTAGTGTATGATGAGTTGTGGATGAAATAAGAGGTAAACTAGTATTTTTTGACACCCAATATGATATTGTACAATTATGGCACCAGATGAACTCTTATGAACAAGATTGTAAGGAGAAAGTTGTTCATTTCTTCAAGGGCTAAAAGTACATATACCATGTTTTCCTTTATTTTTGTTCTTTGAGTCAAAAATTATGATTCTGGTGATATTTTGATCCCAATGCAGATAAATGTAGTACAGCTGTAATGTTGACTCAAAGAACAAAAATAAAGGAAAACATGGTATATGTACTTTTAGCCCTTGAAGAAATGAACAACTTTCTCCTTACAATCTTGTTCATAAGAGTTCATCTGGTGCCATAATTGTACAATATCATATTGGGTGTCAAAAAATACTAGTTTACCTCTTATTTCATCCACAACTCATCATACACTAAATATTGTCCAAATGTAACTACAGGAGCTGATAGCCATTAGAAAATAGTACAACTTTCCCTCTATAACCATCTCAATCTGTACAGTATTTCATGAGATACAAGATTGAGCACAGTAAATTTGGCTAAGTCCATACTTTTCAATTGATTCAAAAATTCCAAAAAGTGTCAAGGTACCTGCAAACGGCTGTAATCCTTACAGAAAGTCACTCAATGGTTCTTCAAGAAGCAGAGTGAATTCTCAGAGTAGGTCCATAGGGTTGATTGTAAATGAGGGTTATGAAGGAGGAATATCAAGCAAGCCTTTGATAAGAAAATTGGTAGTACCCCTAATTCAAATTGAAGATGACCTTGGTGCATAGAAGGTGTTCATGTGTGTCCCATATCAATATGGTCAGTTGGTGGTCATGTCCTGTGTGATTGTACTCATCATAGAGTGCTGTGCTGATTGTGCAGTGGACTGGCATGTGGCAAGCTTTCATGCCAGGCCAGGAGAAGTCTGGTCAAACCATGTCAGAACACAATTCCCAGGGCAACTGCATGGGTTATCAAATCAATTCTGTCTACACATAAATTGACAAAATGGTTTGTGTTGTTGGTGTGGGAATGTATCACAGTGGCCCTGAGTTTGACAATCAGCTCCAGATGATCACTCTGGGGCATGATCAAGATCATCTCATTGTTTTGTAGGAAAATCCTCAAGGGATATTGGTTTATTGTGGAAGTGATACTTATCATATGCTTATAGAAAATACTATCCCACAACTTCTCCTTGCTATGGGTAAATTTGTCAGGCAAACACTTGTCAAGACTGGGAAATTCATGCTTCAATTCCTGGCATATGTTACATCATTTTTCCATACTCTTATAGCCACCATCATCATCCATTTCAAGGCTGTTACACTCAAAGATTTCATTTATTCCTAGTGATGTGCCTGGCTCAGCCTGTGGTTTGGAAAGCCAGAGCCAAGCCATCAGGCCACAGCTTTTTGTGGAGGTATGTGGACTCCATTTATTAGCTAAATTTACCAAAGACCACAGCACTGCCAATCTTGCCAACACTAAAAGGCAGATTACACAATTGTCATGCAATCTGTGACCATGTGACCACTTATGGCCAACACTGTAATTGCAAGAGAACAAGCTGTGGAGGGATGGTGTATCCATCCCACGCTGTCAAAGGTATGTTAATGATCCTAAATCTTCATTTTAACTCAGGCTACTCATATGATATGAATCGACACAATCACCCAGAGCATGCAACTGCCACCATTTGGTCAAGACTTGTATCCCAACTTCAACCACTAATGCAATCACCTTGCTCTCAGTCCCTGCAACAGGCAATCACCTAGTATAGAAGCAGCAGGTGGTACATTGACCACCTGCTGCAAAGGTATTTCTTTTTCATTATTTATTATAGAGCTACTGAATACAAGTAGACAACCCAGCCTCTGCACCCATGTCCCATCCACCCCTCTGGAAAGAAGATTGTGCCTCCTGGTGCACCCTCTTACCCCTCCTTTATGTTTAGCCCAGGCATGCTTATAAGATGCCAACTCATCAATGATGCAGCAACATGGCAATGATGTGTCAACAATGGCAGTGACATGGTGATGCATTGACAATGACAGCAACATATTGCAAACAACCATGACACCTTCACAACAGCTGTGATGCTGCTGACACATCAACGATGGCAGCAACGTGTTCACAACAGTGATGACACATTGGCAACATGCTGCGTCAACAATGACAGCAACAGTGACATGGTCAATGACATTCACTGCCATGACAATGATGTCTGTGTCCATCAACGTGGGCTCTAGAAGCTGGTGACTGCCCACCTGAAACACCTCACAACATGCACCCATTGTTATGGGACGTCTATGATGAGCTCCAGCAACACAGACAACACAAGGGTTTTACAGAGGGAGAACAGAGGAAGGGAAAACCAAGTAGTAATTCAATGGGGACAATGGTACAGGGGGAGCATAGACGACCAGGGAAAATGAACCAGACTAAGCTAAAGTACATACTAGTTACTTGCATCCTTTATATATCAATGACTCAAGGGTAGGCTTCTTCGCTCCTCATGGTAACTGCCAATCATTGCGTAACCATGGATTGGCATTGTAGTCACACGGTATCAATGTGGCTTTGGCATGTTGTTGTGATTGATCTGGGGTCTTTTGGTCTTCAGGGTCTTCTGCTGTCAACAGCTCAACAACCTCCGCTTCTTCTGCCCGTAACCTCGCAGCGTTATGTTCCACTTGCACCTTCCGGTGGACAAGGCATGCGGTAACGCGTTGGTACCTGGTGATATGACAAATCTGGGGTTCAAACTAAGAGGGTGGATTGGTGCTAACCTGTGGTTGAAGAGGTAGAGAAAGTGGTTTGTAGGGGGCAAAGGCCAAAAAAAGTGAAGCTGTAACACCCATGTCAATTGACATGGAGACTACGTGCATGAGGTTGTGGGTGATTGTGGCCCCATCATCCCACTCATGGACCCCCTTGCCCTCTTGTTCTCTACCCACAGCCAAAAGCTGCAGCTCAGGCCAAAGCCAGCCAAAGCCAAGCCGTCACTGGCGGCTTTGGCCTGGCCTGACCTTTTCAAAAGATGGAGCCACCTCAGGCCAGGCCAAAGCTGTGGCTTTCAGGCCAAGCCAGGCCAGAACATCACTATTTATTTCTTTTCTGTCATATTGTATCCATCCCTCTGTGGATTTGGAAGACATTGCAAGATATGACCATTGCTGGAAAGAATGGAATATTTTGGATGTTCAAACAGATGGGTAACTCTGTGTACTATCTTGTGTGGGCAACTTGGCAACTATTGATATGGGTTCTCCAAAAAATGGGGTTGGTTTGGAGAGATTTGTATGTGAAGTGATTTGGTGGATTTGGGTTGGGTTAGCCTTCTAGTGTTGTATCATCTTGTATGGTTCTCTGGAGTCAGGTGTGTGGAATCAGCTTTGATACACTGCAACTTACATCAGGAAAAGGCAGTTTCACTTAACTCAACTTAACTTGACTTAATTTGACTTAATTATTAGTTAAGTCAAATTAAGTCAAAATAAGTTGGAATTTCATTAAGTCAGATTAAGAAGGTCCTTCAAGTTAAGTCTGACTTATTTCAACTTATTTCTCCTTAGCTGGGCTTAGTTGACTTAACTACAACTTAAATTATGACTTAATTACAACTTAATTGTCTTATGGATCTTAGGTTATGGGATGCACCAGGCAAAAAAATTAAATTCCAATAATGCCTAGCCATATGGGCAAAGATGTGAAAAACCATGTGGCAGGTGAAGAGAAGGACTTGGGACTAGAGATTGGAGAGCATTACAGTCACAGTGGGCCCATGATCATAAGGAATTAATCTAGTGAAACATTAGTACTACATCCATCTACAATGAAAGACTTACCTTCGTTGGCAGAGACATCAGTGAGGAGTGCATGTGCATTGTCGTCTTCCATCGCATTGTACCCAGAAAGATGGGAATCACCCCATCGAGTCAACTTTGCGAAAGCTTGCACCTTGCTTGCAATTTTGGCGAAAGATTCACTTGTGAGCTTCTTAATGGTTACAAGATAATGGGGCCCCAATTCAATTCCACAAAACTCTTGTCCTGGGTTGACTCTTTGCCAGTAGCTCAGTCGACAGCCTTGATGATAGCACCTGATGTATTTTTTCCACTCTTCTTTGTATCATCAAGAAAGCACGAGTCAATGGAGACCATATGGTCACACCAGAGTGTATACACTCTCTCAACCTAATATGATAAATGATGATCAGCTTTTGAATAAAATAAATAAAATAAAAACACACAGCGGCGGCAGAGAGTGCTAAAGCACCACAATCCCCATCATTTTGAAAAGATGGCACTTTCTTGGCACCAAAAAGGGCTGAAAAATGGCTTCCGAAAGTTTGTAAGACAATGGATCCATGGAATAATCTATGGTAATCCTGAATCAAATGTGAGTGCCAATATGGGGGCATAGGACACATAGATACCTTTTTGTTATCACCGACAGCCTTCTGGCATAAGAAACGATAGTTCGTAAGTTGATTCGCCACAAATTCGGCACAGGCATCGTCATTACTGAATTGCTTGTCACTGTCAAAAAATGCCCTGATTATTGCAAAGGCAGTGGAAACCGATACCTGCACGCCATTCACATATATGCTGGTTACTCTATAGATGCATTAGTAGGCAAATTTTAGCAAAAATAAGTCTTACAATTATGAAAACCGCTTGTTTGATCAGTATGGTGTGTGGGATATTGAGACTAGATGACCTGTTGAGGAAGATGGCATTCCATGCTTCTTGCATTGCTGCGATGGCATCATGATCAGCAACCATCCACAGGTCCTTGTATGCAGCTACAAATGCTATATATGTCAGGATGTAGTTTTGGCGCCAAGCGTTTTCGTCATGACATCCTGCAGGAAGGTGGGCGTTAGTGAATTTCTTGTTGCTTGAGTGCTGATTGTTGATAACGTCCATGACTTCTTCAACCTTGACGATTGTTTGCATGTGGAATGTGAGACAAAAGTGTGCAGAGTAGTGTTGCTGAAGTCTGGTTCAGAACCGATCCGAACCCGGTTCAAACCCTGAACTGAACCCAAGGTTCAGTCTAAAGTTTAGCCAAGTGCTGAACTGGACTGTGGGTTCAGTTTGTGGTTCCAGTGAGGCACAGAGGTTCAGACCTGGTTCAAACCTGGTTTGAACTGTGAACCATAATGTCTATATGCCTACATAGATACTCATTTAGATACTCATTTTTTGTATGAAGCCACATGAACTTAGGTTATGTGACCTTAAACATACATGTGAATTTGACTCAACAACAACAGCAATGAACAACAACAGCAACACAGGTAAGTAATTAGTTTATTTCTTACTTTACTGATGCCCCTCATGGCCCATGCCCATGCCCACAAGCATGGACATGGCAGCAGCCCCACAGCAACACTAGCAGCCATCTAGTGAAGACCTGCACCATGTCCATTGACATGTGTCCGTCATTCACAAGGTAACCAGCAGCAGAAACAGCAGCACCAGCAGCAGCAAGAACAACCCCACCATCCCCACCCCTCCTAGCTTCTTGCAACCCCAGGCCCATGTCAATTGATGTGGTGCTGTGGCTTGTAAAGAAATTTGAGGGTGAAGGAAGATGGTTCAGGGTTCAAACCCCATCTGAACCCAGACCGGACTACATGGAACAGTTCCATGCAGTTCAGGTTCAGGTTCATCAAAAGGCCTGAACTGAACCAGGGGTCCAGTTTTCAGTTCAGCCAAAATGGCCAAAAACTGGACAAAACTGGACTTCAGCAACACTAACACAGCAGAGTTGTAGACTCTGATCTTGCCAGTGTATGATGGGCATTCATGGAGAGGAACATCTGAAGAAGTCAGAATGTTGTCATGGAACAGTTGGTCATAAAGGAATCATCGGATGAGCATTTGGAATCTTGGTTGTTGTATCTCAGTGGCAATTGAGAAAATGGAACGAGTCTTGACTGCAAATTTCATCAATCAGTATGTGAAACAAGTAAAAATGTAAGACTTGCCAATATGTCCTGATAAATCAACAAAGGCAGTAATCTGGCCATCAATTGCACCATCATCACTCTCATCCTCATCCTGGGTAATACCAGGTACCTGGAGAGTGCCAGCATCCCCATACCCATCTAGCTCATTTAGTATAATACAATTTAGTAAAGGCACATCCTGATTGCATATTACACACCTAGTTCTGCAAGTGCACTTGAAATACAACTTCCTTCAAGCATTCCATGTTTAGTGAAATCAACACGGAGAGCAGCAAGCTTGGATAGGCACTGGTTGGTGAGAAGCATCTGACCCAATGCCTTGAAATGGTTGGAACAGCGCCAGGGTTTCTTGACAGCCTGGATATGCTTTGACTCTGTGATAGAGGAGCACAAACCATTGGGTGCACCAAAAGCACGAATAAGAACATAGTAATGAATCATAGAGTGTTGTCGAGGGAGAGAGAATCCACAAGAACAAACACCCAAGTTCTTGAATATTTTGCAATAGTGATGGAATTGCTTAAGGGCATTATCAAGATCAAGGAGGGTTTTTTCAGTGTGAACATTTTGACGTGCAATGTAACAGAAATCCAGAAATGCTTGAAAGCAACAGACAACTTCAGGTGGAACATGGTGTTGTAGTGATTGCAGCCATTGTAGGTGCAAATCGGGGTGTGCAAGTCCTTGTCTGTGGGGTCAGAACCCAAAACTCACTTGTTTGTAACTATGTACAGGGAACACTATATAGCTACTGTATAGTATCTATAATGGGACTGTACTGAAGAATGGTGAAATATGAGACGAAAGGAATGTGAGAAGAGGGGATATGAAGGGAAGGGGAGGAGGAATATAAATGATAGTAGGAGAATGGGGAATATAAGGGAAAGTATGAGTATCCGAGACCACAGGGATCTGGATCTCTACAGTGTTCAATTGCAGGTAGATATATTCATCATGAGTAATGTCATAATATTGATTAATCATGACATACTTTCATGAAGGCCTTTGAATCATCTCCAGTCCATTGCTTGAACCTGCATCCATGATAAAATCATCGGAGACCTGAGAATGGTGGAGTGCATGCAATTCTATCATATATCTTGTCATCATTACATTGTCAGGCCAAAAAGGTGAAAGGCTCACCAGCGATCAATGTCATCCAGAATCTTGTCAGCATGTTTCCTACCATGTGTAATTACCAAGTATTCTTCAACCCACTGTACAAGGTGGTCCTTGAACACCCCTTTAATAAGTTGATGTAAGAGGTCTGGAGCAAGAGGCTCATGAATATCAGCATGAGGGAAACCATGAGTAAATGGCTGTAGTATAATTAAATGACATATTTTGAGGGAATCTAGCACCACTCTAACTCACAAGACATTTGCTGGCAATACCATATTCATCCCAAGCCACATCAACTCCAAATGTTTCTGTGACGAGGATTGAATGTTAACAAGTACGAGAATGGCCTCCTCCATCATCAAAGTTTGCACTGCTAGGATCTGCTGTACATCTACAAAAATGAATTAGCAAAATGAATTGGAAGGATGAGCCAAAATTACATACCTGCCACACCATCCTTGCACAACACCAGAGGCAAGGACTTGCTGTGGATAGTCGGCAATGTAGGGGCCAAGCCCATATATAACTCTTCGGAAATGACCATCATAGCACTGGACAACTTCTGGCACTGTCATCCCAGGTTTAAGCAGATCAAGAATTTTTGCCAATGAAGCATGAAACAGATAGCATTTGTAATCTTGAAACTCATCAGAGTTCAAATGAGCCTGCTCAGCTGTTAGAAGCAAGGATACTTTTAATTGGAAACTACTACTTAAAGTTGCAGCAAACTTTTTGGGATTGCTAAAAAACCAATAAGTACAAGTGCATTTCCGTGAGTGCGACGTAGGCCATTATGGGTGTTGCCAATTGCGGCATACAGAGGGTAATATTCAGTGTTGCCAGTTGCAACTGAGACTGTAGTCTTGTCACTCCCGAGAATGATCGGGACAAACATTGCACCATGCGTTTTATCATTCTCAGCAATAATATCCTGTTGACGTGGAACTCATGAGCACGCAATAGAAATACAACAGGAACAATCCCATGGCTTGTTCCCATGCCCAATCACCTGACATAAAATTGTGGTATTGCCAATCTCCATCGCCATTATAGTCACAAAGTGGCATTGTATCCATCTCACCAACAAAATCAGTATTGGCAAGAATGCCCTTGATAATGTCGTGAGGGTTCTGGTACCACACAACCTGCTCGGTTGTCATCCACAAAGGAGGATCTTTGGCAGGTATCTCGCCTTGGTAGTTGACATTGAATGACTTCCAAGGCACGTCGCCTAGCGTCGCACTGTCTATTTTATCGCATCAGAAAAGGGAGGACTTCTGTCATGTTGGATCATTGATGCGGCCCATAACTCAAGCAAAGTATTAATATTGGGGGCAGACATCTGTACTCGCTGGTATATGAACTCAGCTGTCTCAAACTCAACCCGAGACCCAAATGGGGACCAGTCAGTTGGTGACGTATCAGGGAGGGAGGGCGGAAGTGCACCTGGAGGCAAATAGTTGCCATCTGCATCACATGGCTTTCCTATAAGACATCAGCGAATTTTCATAATTATAAGGTTGAAGCCATACCGTTAATGAGTGGGTGAAATTCTTGACGTTCGAGAGGCTGCGGTCACTGTGCCTCCGGACTGTCATCATGCTCACAGTGATGATGACTGCTGTTGTTGTCGAAGTCGTTCATGCACTCGTCATGATCAGAATCCTCATGAGGTACTGCCAGCAGAGTTGCTGGAGTGGCAGCACTATCTTGAGGTTCCAAAGATGGGGATGGTGGTGTGGGTAATGGCACTGAGGGTCTTTGCAAAGGTTGGTGAGCATGTTTTGTTCAGATATGTTTCACAAGCCTAGATTGGTTGTGAAAAAGGTGTTTGCACCCTCGGCAAGTACATGGAATTTGTCGAAAGTTTTGATTATGAGCAACATCATGATGAGGTAACATGTTATAGTCTACAGCCTAGGTAGTAGTGCAAATGTTCAACTTGAAAGTGGTGGGAGCCTTGAGGCTTCACAGCGGCTGCCAGCAACATGTTGTGTCATTCACATGGCATTTAAAATTCGGTAACAACTTACAATTTTCTGCCACATCATCTTTCCTTCTCACCACCACTCCTATGTCAGAACCCCCCAAACGCATTGGAACTCGTGCTAAAAATGCTACTCAGCACCCTGGGGATGCGATTCCCAAAAGGAAACGACACTCACAAGCGCAGATGAAGGAGGACTGGGAATGGAAAGCAAACGAACAGACCGCTGTGGCAGAGCTCAAGCAAAGAAAGATTCATGTTGTTGCAGCCCTTGAAGAGGAGATCGAGGAGAATGACAACAACTCACGGATTGATATGGCAAAGCGAGCCCAAAATGCTTGTCCTGGATCCTTGTCTGCAGATAGTAGAATGATCAGTGGCAAGTCCAAGTCGATGCATTTCTATTTTCACAGACCTACTAACAGATTAATAGTTGATGAAGTTTGGGGAGAAGACAACGCACTTGGCAAGGACAAAGGACCTGACCACCAATCTGACTTGTTTGTGTGCAGCAACAATGATAAAGGGTTTGACACTGATGAAGATGGGGAGTACACGCCGGCTGTGAATAAAGAGGTGGTCCAGCTGAAGAAGAAACAGAAGGTGCTGAAGATCCCAGTGCGCAATAGTGTTGCTGAAGTCCAGTTTTGTCCAGTTTTTGGCCATTTTGGCTGAACTGAAAACTGGACCCCTGGTTCAGTTCAGGCCTTTTGATGAACCTGAACCTGAACTGCATGGAACTGTTCCATGTAGTCCGGTCTGGGTTCAGATGGGGTTTGAACCCTGAACCATCTTCCTTCACCCTCAAATTTCTTTACAAGCCACAGCACCACATCAATTGACATGGGCCTGGGGTTGCAAGAAGCTAGGAGGGGTGGGGATGGTGGGGTTGTTCTTGCTGCTGCTGGTGCTGCTGTTTCTGCTGCTGGTTACCTTGTGAATGACGGACACATGTCAATGGACATGGTGCAGGTCTTCACTAGATGGCTGCTAGTGTTGCTGTGGGGCTGCTGCCATGTCCATGCTTGTGGGCATGGGCATGGGCCATGAGGGGCATCAGTAAAGTAAGAAATAAACTAATTACTTACCTGTGTTGCTGTTGTTGTTCATTGCTGTTGTTGTTGAGTCAAATTCACATGTATGTTTAAGGTCACATAACCTAAGTTCATGTGGCTTCATACAAAAAATGAGTATCTAAATGAGTATCTATGTAGGCATATAGACATTATGGTTCACAGTTCAAACCAGGTTTGAACCAGGTCTGAACCTCTGTGCCTCACTGGAACCACAAACTGAACCCACAGTCCAGTTCAGCACTTGGCTAAACTTTAGACTGAACCTTGGGTTCAGTTCGGGGTTTGAACCAGTTTTGGATCGGTTCCGAACCGGACTTCGGCAACACTAGTGTGCGAGACCATCAAGGAATACAGGACTTCCTGTGATCAAGGTGAGAGTGACGCATTGACATTTGGATGAATCATACTGATTGAATATTGAATACTGACTTGACTGTACTGGACAGTGCCAGTGCCAACCACTCATCAAACAAACACTATCAGGTGACTCACACGTTTTTTCCCATGCTCCTTCTTCAACAAACCACACTTTTTTACCATGATCTCATATTTAGACAATTCGACAAGTCCTCTTCTGGTTGCAATGTTATGCACAAATGGGGCTTCAAAAAGATTCAGTTTTGTTTGTTCCCTTTCCCCCAACAAGGCTACGAAAGCTGTGGCAGAGATGAACAATAAGATGATTGGTTAAAAGCCCCTTTATGTACAGTATCACTTGCCTAGTGCTGTGATGTTCACAGACAGCAGCTTGAGAGTCAGATTGCACAATGCAATCAGATGAAGATGCAGCAGGCTGCTTCTGCAGGTCTTCTGGTTGGGAACATCAATGGTCCCATGTACTGCTACTGGTCAGTGGCTTCCCTCCTCAGGGTAATGGTATCCTTGGCTATTCTCAGCCAGGCATGTTACCCCCTCACCATCACTATACTCTGGCCAATGGGCAAGTTACTGGCATCAGGTCCATGCCAGCTCCATATGGCCAAGCACCACATGAAGCTCATGGGATACCTGGTTATCCTCCTGCCCATTGTCACCCTCCTGTGGCTTGTAGACCTGGATCTTCACCTACCATGACAAATGTTCCCATGCCAAACATCCCCATGCCACCTTGGCACTGGCCCACCTCCAAGTACCAGTGTGCCCCCTCACACAATCATGCCCCAGGCCATCACCCTTCCTGCTTGTCTGTCCAGTCTTGGAGTACAAGTTCTAGGCCAGTATCTATGCAGCTGTGCAGCCCCAGCCTCAGCCACAGCCACAAAACTACAAACTTAACCTACAAATTCAGAACCTATCAAATAATATTAGTCTTATGTCCATACCCATAGACTGTCCATGGGCAGGGCCATGACCCTCTGGCCCTAGGGTTAACCCTGGCCCAGCCCTCCAATTGAGGGCCAAGGGCCAAGTCAGTAAACAGCTGGCCCTGAGGGTTGGCCCAGGGCTGGCCCTGGCCTGGCCTCTTAGATGTCAGAGGTACATGTATGTCATTTAGCTTACTCTAACCATGCATGCTTTAGCATTTCCAAAGACACCAGGATTGAAAAATTAGTTCCCATAGTTGGAGATCCTTTTAGCCTTGGGATCCCCCACAGGTTCATAACTCCATGGTATAAAAGGCTACCAAAAAGGCTCATGACTATCTAGCTATACCTACACCTTGAACCTATATTGCTGAGCACATATACTATGACCTTCGATAATGCCAATGAAGGAATTCAAATTCAGAGAACTGCAAAAGCTACATGCTGCATACACAGATAAAGGCTTGATGTGGAAGGAGAGACTATGAAGAAATATGTTGGAGATTTTGACTTTAATGATGACTATGTGGATTAGAATACTGTTATGTGGATTATAATACTGTGAATGGAGAGCATGTATGGACAAATTTTTGAGATAGAGGGCACCAGGGCCAACCCTGACCCAGCTTGGCCCTGACCTGGCCCTTATGACCCAGGGCTGGGGCCAGCTGAGGTTGGCCTGGCCCTCAAGGGCCAGGGCCAGCAAAATCAGGTGAGGGCCAGCCTGGACTGGCCCATGGACAGTCTACATACCCATGGATACCTGTGACCAAAACATGTGCATATGCTTAGGAAGAAATGCTGAGCAATGTAAACAAGGTGCTTGCTGTCTCACATGAGGATGAGTGAAGGTGCATGCTGGATAAGAAGAAGGGTCAGAAGGGTGAAAATTTCAACCCATCCTGTCTTTTCATTGTGCTGTTGTTGATGTGTTGATGCTGTTGCTGTTGAGGGTGTTGTTGTGTCCATGTTGATCATTGCTGGCCTCTCCCTCTGTCTACTCCTTTGCCCTGTCTTTTGTTAGTGTCATTTGGACTCACTCTTCTTAATTGTGTTTTCTGTTCCTATGGTCCTAGTGTAAGTTTCATTTTGTCTTCAGTATGGCAGTGGGGTTTCTTAAAGGTTGCCTTATGTGTATACGTTTTTGACAAGGAACAGATGTGAACTACAACAGCCAGTACTATTGAGGCTGTGTTGTGTGATCTACATATTGTAGAGAGTTATATTGTATATTTTATATGTATTTTATGTGATAACAAGATGAAGTCAGATAGAGACAGTTCCGATCATTCAGAGAATTTCAGATCTCCTCAGCATTGTCAGACAAAACACTGTTTTGCTGATGTAGTTATCTCAAAACAGGATCACTCCAAACTGCAGTCATGGCTGTGAAAAATAAATGTACAAAAGTTCACAGCATACTCCCCATCCCCCCCTATCATTCCCCCCTCCCCCTCTCATACTCCCCACCCCACCCTCTCATTCCCCCCTCCCCCTCTCATTCCCCCCTCCCCCTCTCATTCCCCCCTCCCCCTCTCATTCCCCCCTCCCCCCCCTCATTCCCCCCTCCCCCCTCTCTCATCCCTCCCTCTCATACTCCCCACCCCCACCCTCTCATACCCTCCCCTCCCCACCCCACCCCCACCCTCTCATACCCTCCCCTCCCCACCCCACCCCCACCCTCTCATATCCTCCTCTCCCCACCCCCCCTCTCATTCCCCCCCTCTCCTCTCCACCCCATCCACTCCCTCCCATCCTCTCCATCCCCCTCCACTCCTCCACTCCTCCACCCCACACTCCTCCCATCCCATCCCTTCACTCCTCCCCACCAATCCCCTCCATCCACCCATCCCCACTGATCCCCATCCAATCCCCCATCCCCTGGCCCTCCACCCACTCAGGTTACACTTAATGGCAACTTAGTCCACTTAATTTGTACTAGTAGTACCTCAAGACTGAGCTTCCTTATTACACTTATTTAACTTAATGGCAACTTAGGCTACTTAGTTGACTTACTTTTTGAACTAAGTCATGTAAGTCGGACTAAGTTGGACTAACCCTTTTCCTGATGTATGTGATGGCAAGTGCCAAAGTCTTGGACTTCAGAGAAGCATGAGGGAAACCCTTGTGACTTGTAGAAAGTAGCATCATTACAGGAGATAAATGGAGTTAGAATCACTGATGACTTTCACAGAATGAAACATCTACAGCATGTAAATTGTAACATTAGTTTTCCATTGCTTTCACTAAAATTTGGAACTGTACACCAGATGTAATCTTAGGACTACCATCTGGATCAAAGTTGTAAATGAGATACTTACCCTATCATGCCAGTAGATACTGTCACAGATAACTTTGACTTTTTCATTCACACAAGATGCCAGATTGATGTTTCCCGCACCAGATCCCCCTCGCATTTGCTGTTCGGAAAGAGACCAATTCCAAACAAACATCTTGATATTACTTTCGCCGGTATGGCGTTGCTCTGGTTGACATGTGAAGGATATTCAACTGGCGTAGTAGCTCTGACATCCATCTAGTGATCAAAAGGCCTCAAAGCTCCAGCTTACCAAGTATGGCTTACTATCAACCTCTGGTAGAAATTCTAGCCCAGCCATCTGGCAGTTTTGCAGTTTGTCACTTTCCTGGCACTTGCTGTGATCAGAGTCAATCCCAATGAGAGCATGCGAAAAGGACAAGTATGCATGCACTCGAAGAAGATGCAGTTGTCAGCCATACCTCAGGTACCAGTGATGAGCATCAGAACCGCTTGCTGGGAGATATTTATACGGGAAATGACTCACAGAAGCATCTATACTGTGTCAAAGTCGGCAAATGACAAGCTGTATCAGTGCACAAAGTTTTCTTATTGGAAACTAGCTCACGGACTTTGTGGAGGCAATGCATCATCACCGGGGATAATTAATGACCGGATTGTGGGGGAGGACCAAGTCGCAACGCGGAATGTTGTAGAGGTATCCATTTGGACGGAAACTACCAAATTGCCGAAGCAAGTGCAGTGATCTGAGAGCAACCACAATCTATAGGGCAATACAAGGGATAGACCCCGCCAAGATCAACATGTAATATTAAAATCTTATAAGCGTTCCTCCAGCGACTCAAGTCGTGCGACCTGCCTAAACCATCAAACAAAATCAACATTGGGTCAGAGGTTATCCAAACCACAGGACGTCGCACCGATCTCGAACAGCCTCCTGCCACCTCTGCAGTTTTGCTGTCTCGTTCAGCTGGAATCCATATATCCTCGGCCGATATCGGTCTGCTTTCATAGCCACACTCGCTGTGCTTACCGCCTCGCCCACGCTTCCCTCCATTGGTACTTCCAGTTCTTCTCTAGATCCTCGTCCTCTCCTTCTACCTTCCGCCTCACGCCCTTCCCCACGTGCTCCCGCAGATGTAAACTCCGTAGGCCCGCTCTTGGGCGGGATAAACGTTGGGTACACGAGGAAGAGTAGGTGTGGGAACGTTGTGCCGAAATATGCACCATCGATTGAGCCATGCCGAGAAGACTTGGGTGAATAGAGATCCTCGCAACGCCCGCAGTAGAGCTTGACAGACTTTTCATAAGGGATGTCAGTGAGCCCAACGGGGAGGAGAGGTTGTTGCTGGCAGAGTACGCGCGGACAGCGGCCGAAGTCGGCCCGTTTATATTTCTCAAGCTGTGTGTGTATGTGCGAGAGGTGAGCGGGCAAGCAACAGCGGATAATAGAGCGTTGGAAACCTACCATTTTCGCGAGCCCGCGGACGGTGACTATCCACCGCGCATGAATAAGTCCATAAAGCAGTCTGGCCTGTACATCGAGTGAACCGCGAAACTCATCTTGGATCTCGTCGTCTTCGCACCGCCATATAGGAATAAATTCTATATAATAGATACAGGCAAAACTCGTACCGAGGTTATCAGTGATAAGATCGAGCGCTTGGGGATAGTTTGACACCTCATTGTTCAGGCCAGTGAGATTGAACCGGTCGAGGATGAAGTCCTCGTCTACCTCGCAAAAGTATTCGTTACCCTTGGAGGAGAGGAACCAAGAAATCCACTAGAAGCGTGTGTAAAACAATCGAGTGCAATGTAATGTTCAAGCGTACCGAGCTGCGCAAGAGTGTGAACAGGATCGGACGGGCAAACTTGATGGGTACTTACCTAGAGTAATCAGACCCTGAGCCTGAAGAGATGTCTTCTACTGAGCGGTGAATCATGGCTACCAGCCTACAGATTGTTGAACGTGGGGACTAAAACAAGTCAAGTCGACCACTGCAGTGCTGAGCGCTCGGAGAAAGACCTCAATATGGTATTCAGGTTTTGGACACAAAAGCCGTAAAAGTTATTGGCAATAATACTACAATTATGTAATTTCTGCAACATTTTTCCAAGCTTCCATGTCACCCACGTCGACAACTTACAGGAAAATCCTCCGCGAGCTAAGCAAAGGGGTAAGAAATTCTTTCCATGAACGGTTTGCAGCAACTCAGAAGTAACAGTCAACTTCTCGCACAAAAAGCAAGATACTGTCGTCAAGTTTTCGGGCCATGTTCGAAAAGCATCACGCATCAGGCCTTTTGTTTCAAAGAGATATCCAGAATGCAATTCTGTTCATGCGGTCGCAGCGGGAATACAAAGTGAAGTTCTGATCCAATGTACCGTTCACATCTGACACTTGAGGCATTGTTAGAGGTTGTTGGAGAGGTATAACCCGTTAACGAATTTAACTGCGGAGGAGAAGATACGGGCGACGGCACGGAGGGTTGGTCTGGATATGCCCGTAACTCACACACCTACACCCGGAAAATAGGATTTTTTTGGGTTTTCCAAGGATTCTACATCAGACATCCTACGTTTTCTTGACCACCTTTATTGGACAAGTACGCCAAGTTTTTGACGTGGAAACGGAAACGCCGACTGCGCCTGGCTCTGCAGAAGCTTGCATCGCGTCCCTCCACCCCTAGACACTCTAACGATGGCTGTCTCCCCGCCCAGCGACGTAACCTCCGCCTCTTGAAAGCGGATCGTCATGTTGCATATTGCCTACACTGAGCTTAGCATGTCGGGGGTTAATTGCTTTTACCCAGATAGCCAGCATATCGTCGATCACCTTCGGGGTAAATTGATACTACCTCGATGCCTTTGGAGCCTCGTTGGCGAGTTCGGGAACAGAATTCTACTGGGAGGGGCACTTGATGACATACCGTACAATTCGAGCGTGGATGTTGGCGAGGCGCGGTGAGGTTTGCCAGCTGGGACATCGATGCGATGTTGGCAGGAATTAATAATTACGTCGGTTAAACCACAGCTGAGACAGAAATATAATTACGAATGCTTTTATTCTCATCAAAAATTTCCGCTGGATGGCCGTCCAAGTTCTATCGAATCCATCAGCTCAAAACTCGTCCTTGATGATTTCAGTCGAAATTGCCACCATCATCGTGGGCCCTCGGCCGTTTGCCTTCTCTCATTGTTGGGTAAAGTCCACCCGGCTCACTTCCTTGCCTAACGAGGGTGACTCACTCGCTGGCCCTACCCAGATGTCCGTCTTTGGAAGTTCATCTATGTATCGTTAGTGTGCAACTTGCACGTTCGAGGTGCACATGAAATAAGTATATATTGGACAAATTCCCAAGCATATCGGTGTGTATATTACTGTCGTTAACTTGATATTGGAGGTTGTTTGACAAAGTCGAATCTGCTCCACGTAGAACGAAAATGGTGACACACTAATAAGCGCTGTCATCGCCAGGCACCATAGCAGCGGCCAGCGCCAAGCGTTTTCGACCTTCACGACCATGTCTACACCAGAATCGTTCTCCACACCCCCAACTGCCACCCCAAACCATATTCAGGATTCAGATAGTAAATGCGCGACGGAAGGAGAGGTAAATCAGGTCAGTCATGAATCATTGGTTGAGTACAGCAACCTGGCAAGGAAGCTCAGGTTACCCTCTTACTTAGGTATCATACGAGCCGCCTAGTACATTTGCACTTCCCCTCGGACCCCGGCTTCCGCTTGCGGGTCCACCCTTTGATGCATCATGCTTCACCATGACGGGGATTGACCATCACCAGTATAACAGCGACACGGGGACTCACACACTCATCACCAACATTCTAGCCCAGGACTTTCATCTGCGAGACATCGCATCGTACATGCTCGACCCCAGCCTGCACCGTACAGTGACTGCAGCGCAGGTACAAATGATTGTATGGCCTGGCTTGAAGGAGAGAGCGGAGCGACAGGCTCAGGCTTTGGCGTCAAGGGCGCTGACCCGTGCTGCTGATACTGCCCGATGGTCAGGCGTGCCTATCCTCCCCCGCGTTTTTGTTGAAGTATTATTGGATAAGAAGATTCGCCGTGGTCCCTTACCCTCGCGTACAGCACGAGAGGAGCGTTTAAACACCATCGAAGCATCCATAGCTGCGATGGGAGCCATGTGCATGGCTATTTTTATCTTTCCCAATCGGGACCGAAATCCAGCCAAGAATGATGGCCCGCTTCCAGATCTCGGCGAAACCTGTGCGTTACTGCGTTTGTGGACCATCTGCCGTGCCATGGAGCTGGCTCAGGGAATGTTCTTGGAGGAGCGCTCCGCATTCCTTGCCAATGCCACACAATCAGACATTTCCACTGCCGAACAGGCACTACGGGTTCTCGCCGCTATCCTGCTGCCCCGCACGAGCCAGAATATCACAGTGGCTAGTGCTCACGAGGCCCTTGTAACCCGCTCTGTAGCTAACCTGAGACTATCCCAGTCACGCATCACTGCACGCCTCCAACGACTATCGCAAGAGCTTGACCATTTCGCCGTCCAGGATCAGGAGAAAGTTACGTGCCTCATCCTGCACCTTGCGCGGGCGGACAAGTCCCTAGCTTGGCTTGTGGAAGGGCTGAGGTACTCCGGAAATCTGCCTATCAAGCTGTTCGCTGTGCATGATGCACGGCGGTATACATGCTACCACACGGACCCCGAACCTGACATCGTCGATTACACTCAGGCACTGAAAGAGGTTTCCGAACAGCTTGGCATCACAAATCTTGTCACCCTCATTTCTACGGAAGAGCTGCAAGGCCAATGCGCTAGTGCACCATTGAAAGCTTTCTTGGGTAATAGAGCCGCCACCTACAAGGAGAAAATGGAGACTTACGGCGCAAGTTATGCGCATGCACGAGAAGCTCTACTGACGATCACAGGGCGTCAGAGGTTTCTGCAGGCGATTGGGGAGCTCGATCAGGAGGGGAAGGTAACACACTTGTTTGAGGCAATCCTTCATGGTCGCTATCATCCAGAGCTCATTGCCTACAGTCTGGAGCATTCAACCATGCCACAAGACTTTCAGTTAAAATTTTTCGCCAACATATACAATCAAGAGAGTGACCCCAACCTGGAGGTCTTGCGGCAGGATGTTCTCTGGTCTAGTGTTTGGGGAACTGTGCAATACATTGCCTCTTATGAAAGCAACACAAAGACAAAGAACAACTTGGAGTTGGATGACATGGATCTATTGATACCTAGAGCTGTGCGTTTGAGTATCCACACGAAGCCAGAGAGTGCCGGTCATTTCACTATCCGTGTTGGACCTACTGTGCATCGAACGCCATGGCATGGAACTGCCGCTGTGAAACCTAGTGGCCAGTCCAATCTCCTAGAGACAAAGCTTAGCTTGGAGTTGAAATCCAAAGGATATTTGCCACTATTCATCTCTCAAGGCATTCCCTCAGAAATTTATCCTTCTCACCTCAGCAAGATGGCAGTATGCAATCAGCCCCTTCTGTGGCTCCACCCCAGCCTTGACACTGAGGGAGGTTCAGGCAACAACCAGGATCTGGCAAGAATGCTTGCTTGTCTCAAGTGGATCTGAGAAAGAAGGGTAGCACTTGCCAAGGCTGACATTGTGTGGTTGTTTGAATAACTGAAATTTTTTGAATCAATTGGGCAATATCATGAACAATGACAGAGTTATAGGGAATGTTGTACAACTTTGATTAAATTTGGACAATATTTGGTGTATGAGCATGTTTGACACCCAATATGATGGGGCACATCCAACTTCTCATGTACCCTTTGCCTTATATAGTGGTAACTAAGTGAAATGCCTTCAATGAATCAGTTTTAACTCAAATACTACTGGTGATAAAATGACTGAAAATTTATATCTATGCAGGCTTTCAGTATGAAATATGCAAAAATTAATTGTTTTTAAAATATGTTTAGGTAGTGGTGAGTTCTTCATTCTTAAGCTACTGTGTAATTGAACCAGGAGATTATTTTGTTGTAAAAATATATAGCTGTAAGCCTACTAAGTACAAATTTTCTAGAAATTTATCACTATCAGGACTTGAGTTGACACTGATTGAAGGTAACCACTTAGCTACCACTACACAAGGCAAGGGGTGCGTGGGAAGTTGACAAAGAGACTCCGAAATAAACTTCAATTTGCTCTATGTAATTACTAACAGCACTAACTGACCTGCGCCTAACCTGCCCAGCTCTCACACCAGCTCCGCTTCTTGCTACTTACTTCACATGTCATCCTTGGACGTCAATAATCTGCTTCACACTTTGAGGTGCGAACTACCGCAGCAGTGTGTATGCTGCGATTTTGACCAAAACATTCGGAAGAGGCGAGCAGTTCAGACACTCTCAGAATATGCGTGGCTCACGCTCTCACCTATCGGTTTCTTCTGCACACAATTCGCCAACTTTACCGTTGGGCCTTATCTATGCCACCCAAGGACCGGTAGACAATGATATTCAGATCACGAATGCACCAGCGGTTAATAACATTCCCGTGAATGAGGTTGTGCAACATTGCGCGAAACCTCTAACCTGGCGCGTTCAAGCTCTTTCTATCGTCTATCGCCATTTGTCAACAGATTCCTCTAGACAAGGGTTGCATACGGGGCACCATGCTAGTGATTCAATCAACATGCAATGTCAGGCAACTCATCCCCCCGTCCCTACCCTCACTCACCTCTGCCTGCTTATCCTTGCCTCAAGCTTTTCTCCTCAAGAATTTACAGAAGAGATTGTACCATTCTTGCCTCCTCATCTGCGCCGCGAACTCCTCCGCTACACTTCCGTCCATGCACCGTTGCCCAATTCGAAACTTTATCCATTGTACGAGCCGAGTGGACATGCCGATGGCGAATTCGTCGTAATTGGACCACATTCATCTTTTCGCGGCGACCATTTTCCAAGGACCCACCGTAGTGCACATTCTCGATCTCGTCATGGCAACCTGCCACTCGAGAACACGCGAAGTCAACTATCACTGACAGAGATCCAGGCAGAGCCAGAATCATCTTGGGATTCCCCTGCAGTGCAGGATGAAGAAGCCTTTACGGAATGTCACACGGTAGCCATTCTATCTTGCAGCCTGTCGGCATCGAGTCTTCTCACTCTGCCACCCACCATTACCCATCTGGCCCTCATCGACATTTCTTCACCTGTGCCCCTTCATCGTTTGCCCAGTGTATGTCCGTTGATTGTAATATTGGATCTTTCTTATAACACATGGATGGGTCGCGGGTCCCAAGTCGAAACGATGCTTGATAGAGTAACGTGGAATCGATGGGATAAATTGCGTGTGTTGGGGTTGAGAGGATGTTGGATTGCTGGAGTGATGATAGATAAGATTAATGATGGAAGATGGAATGATATTCAAGTTATCCGGTGAAATATACCTTCGATCCTGCACTGGAGGCAGTATGCGGTCACGGTACGTCATGATAATGAATAACAATTGGAAGCCCACTGTCGCAAGTTCCATAAACTGACTGCTTGAATCACGAAGTGAGATCTGAAGCAGCGATACGAAAGCATTGACGACGGATTTTCAGGTGCACCCCAATAACTCGTTGTATGGCTGTATGGGTCTAGACGAAATACATCAAGAGAAAAAACATTGTAAGGGCATGTCTCGAGTCCTTGGTTTGCCGGGAATGGACCGAAAAGAAGAATATAGCTGGTGAGGCAAGGGAGGGGATAAAAACTTTTACTTCGTCTGGGGTATGCTCAACAGGCAGAAACGAACCACACAAGTACTATGGATCCAAAACAGAAGAAAAACCTATGATCCAAAGGAAGCGGCGGGTAGAGCGAGACAAGGGAAAACCTGGTGTTCGTGGTTCCAAAAGATCGACGGTATTAAGCTTTTTACGACAAGTTAAATGAAAGGCTCATCGAGTTGTTCGCTGCCGTCAAGCATCAAAACCTGCAATGAACGATACGGTGAATGAGCCGAATCAGGGTGGAAACCGACGACGCACATATGAGACGGATATGGGTTCTTCACGAGACACAGCCGCTTTGTACGTTTCAACGTTTGCTTCTGGGACCCACTGGAGGTATTCGTGGTCTACGCCACAGCTACGGGGGCCTTCTGACGTGGGCCGAAAGTATTGCGGTGCTTCTTTCATGTGTCGTGAATCAACTAATACAATGATTGAGTTAAACGAGCCAGTAATGGTTCAAGTTATTGCGTTATAGTATGCATGCGCGAGATAACCTACGGAAGTACTTGATATCGTCGCAAAATTCCGCGTCTCCTCCGAGCAAGATCAAGTTCTGGATTGGATCACCTTTCTTTAAGGCGAGTTGGTAGACCATCTGCTCGGCGCCAGGTGCGTAGAATAACGTGGGCACCGTGAAAGGCGTTAGAGACCGTAGCTTAGGAGAAGTTATCGGTTATGCCAAGGCTGGCAAGTGATAGCACGATCTTTACCTCCGAATTCCGACGGCCCCCGTATGCGTGAACGCCGACACTGGCGAGGATGGCGATATCGATGTCCGTGTAACAGGGATCATATGCCAACATGTAACCAGCGGGAATCTGTTCGTCGAAGAACGAAGCTATTAGAAGGTTTCGGCTTAAGGGATGCCGATCTGGACTTGCCTGTAGGATTCTGCACATAGCCACAAACAGCGCGATCTGAAAACGAGAGCGTTCCCCGCCCACTGTCAGATTTCCGGGTTCCCGAAATCTGAATCCTGCACGTTCGTATCCCATTTTGTCGAATCCGCCAAATCCAGCCCCAAATGCACACAGAGGAAATCGGGGTTCATCGTGACCCGGAGTTTCACCGTTGTGGAAGACTGAAAGAAAGAAAGCTACGTCCCGGGTGTTGGCATATAGATATAACATAGGGAACGGCGAGCAAAACGAACCAGAAATTTTATCAAAGTGCTTTGCCTCCTGCATCTCTTGGTAGCATTCACCGACCTTGTGGAGATGCCCGCGTGCCAACTCGCCTGGTTGTATTAAGGGTTTCATGTGAGCTCCATGCGATGAAGTTGAGAAAACAAACAATGCTCGGGTGAGAGATAACGTGCAATAGAGGTTTCGAGAGAGAAATCGACATCATTCTTCCAGTGATCATCCCACCGTTTGCTGGCGTGCAAGTACAAGATGTCGTCGTGGATGTTGCTGGGCGAAACGTCGATATTAGAAGACGCCTATGGAAGTGGGAAGCTGAGGTTTTCCTGTAGTAAATCTATTCACCTCTGGGTACTGGGCCACATCCCGAAACAGCTCACACACGTCGTCGCAGACGTGATGTTCAGGCAAATCAGAGCAACTGGGGCGAAATTATTTATTTAACCAAATGCGAGAACTGGACACACTTGTTTCGAAGATCGCGCGCCCACTCAGGGTGTGCTTTGCGCTGCTCAGACGTCCAACTTCCAGGAAAGTGATGAAAATGAACATTGTTGACGGTGCAAGCCGAGCCGTGAGACCAGCAGGTCAACTGATATAGAGGAGAGTTTGGGTGGGGTCGGATAGCCATGGAGCGGCTTAGTGGGTGGTATATCTTGTACGTCTTTTGGTCCATTGTCGTAGTACTGGTAATAAATGAAAATAATATTGCTGTCACGGCAGTCACTTATTCACTACCATGAGGGTCCCGACTCAGGTCCTGCAATGCGATCCAGGCGCCATTTCGTTCCATCCAACCTCTGAAGAGCCCAACGTCTCGTGTAGCCAGACTCTGCAAGCCTTGCAAACCGCCTCACACCATCTTGTCAACCTACTGCAACCGGTCGCGTTTCCGACCGAAACAGTCTACGGTCTGGGGGCACTGGCTCTAAACTCCATTGCTGCTGCACGCATCTTTACAGTCAAGGGTCGCCCTCCAGATAACCCTCTTATTGTCCACGTCTCCTCTTCAGCTATGCTACACAGGCTCTTGCCGAAGAATTACGTGCTCTCTAAACCATACCAGATTCTCATGAAGCATTTTTGGCCTGGCGCATTGACACTCTTATTTCCGAGCAATCCTCACATTGTACCACGTATCGTCACCGCGAATCAGCCTACAGTGGCTATCAGGATGCCCTCGCACCCAGTAGCAAGAGCGTTAATCGCCGTGGCGAATGCTCCGCTTGCCGCACCGAGCGCCAATTTGTCCGGGAAACCTAGTCCCACTCAAGCCAGACATGTGCTACGAGACCTCGATAGTAGGGTGGGCGTGATCTTGGATGGCGGAGTCTGTGATGTAGGCGTGGAGAGCACCGTTGTTGATGGCTTGAATGACGATGGTAACATTCGTATCCTGAGGCCCGGCGGAATTACCATTGAGGACATCAGGAGGGCGTTACGAGAAGATATGGAAGATTCCGAACGCACACCAGACGTTCTCGTTCATCGGCGAGATTATACGGATGAAACAATCGAGCAGGCACCGACGACGCCAGGTATGAAATATCGACATTATTCGCCCGCTGTTCCTGTCATTCTCCTCTTTACGTCACCTCCTCCTGTCGGCATCGCAAGGTCTTCGGCTATTTCGCTCCTAGCTTCTCTGAAAGACAAGGCAAAGAATGGGTCACCATCAGCCAAGATTGGGATCCTAACCCGGACAGACTCGCTACTGGGGCAGTGTGCGTTGCCTAGCGCTGGCATTCAATGGCACCGTTATCTCCTGGGTCCGACATCGAAACCCTCAATTATTGCTCACCGCCTCTTTGACGGTTTGCTCACTCTGGAAAATGAAGGCGTAGATCTGATTGTTATTGAAGAAGTACCAGAAGACAAAGAGGGGCTCGCTGTCATGAATCGAGTGAGAAAGGCTGCCACAGAGACGCTTTGGATAGATTTTCTGCAGAACCCACTTGATACCAGTCAATGGTATGAAAATGGCGATGACTAGGGCCCAAAATGATCGGACCGTGGGCTCAGTCCTTACCACTGACGAGTGTTGTGTAGTTGGCGAAAAGAGATACCGGGCATTCGGCCAGATTTAGGACCAGTTTGGCGGACGATGAGGTTGAGGGAAAGGACATGCCGGTGTGTAAATCGCCCACGGTAGATGTCGACCGCTTGAATTGTCATAACAGAATGTTTTCAAGAATGTAAATACAATTTTCGAACGAGCATTTGGCGACCGGGCTCGCTGGAGGATGTATGTCGAATATGTAGTATGCCTGGTGACAATGAGCTCGAGATGCAATCCGATGAATTAACGATGTCCTTAGGATCATGTTTCAATGCTAGTCTTCTCTTGACCCTGACACTCAAGAGACCCAGCCCTTCATGTTGCATATAATACTGATGCAGATCAGCGTGTTACGGTAGTACTGCGACGACCTTAATCCAAACCTCACGGCAGACTCCTCTCATTAACTATCAGATTTACTGGCCCTGGCAGGAGCATCGTCGAGAGGCTTCCCTCAGCTCGGTTGACCCATGACCGCAATACTGGTCCTTTTTTCAACCAACCAAGAAATAACAAAGTTGACACCGGTGTACCGACACAAAAGCAACCACCGATTTTCCAACTACACCTGGTACTCGTCCACCGCGGAAATACATAGTAAACGTATCTCAATTGACGAGTTACGCGTGCCAGGGTTACCCGGGCGCACGTCAGGTGAGATGGTTACTAGTAGTGACTGTCATTTCAACCCCATTGCCCGTCAGCCTGAGGATGCAGATTACCCTGCAATCATTCCCATGCATATCATTGATATATCATTCCTCATGAATATTACCTCAGGGACCCAATCAAGAGGCACTTGTAACCTTTATAAACGACTGACATCGGTTTTTACTTTGCAAAATGATCCGCGCACTCTCACTGTTGTTGCTCATTCTCGCATATTTCAACGCCGGGACATACGCTCAGCAGACCTACTGCTGTCCTGAGAAGGACAACTGGGGTTACAAAGCCTATGTTCCAGAAGAAGATAATCCTTCGTGTTCAGTCACCCCAGTCAGTATTGGCGGTATTGCATACAACTCGTGTGCATACGTCTCCGAGGTGGACAGGTGGGCGGGAATTTGCGTCTACTCCCAGGTGCGTGTCTTAATCTAATGGGAATTGATTGAGCATACTCCAACCATACTATGCCACATGCAGTCTCAGGGAGTTCTTATATATGATTGGGACATGAAAGGGAACGACCCAGGCTGTCCCAGTCAAGCACCCTTTTTTTAGGGCGGCCGTGACTGAAGGTACGTAACCGAAAGCCATCGGGAAATAAGCAAATATTGAATTGTTTTCTGGATTCGTCCTCTTGTCTTTTGATTGACAAAGGCCATTCTGTCGTGACTGCTGGCTGGCTGTAACGGACCGGTTCCGACAACGATTCTCAAATACCCTCGAACTCGAACTCTGTTTCAAGTTACATAGCATATGGCCTATGACCTCCCTGTTTCACCCATTCCGAATTATCGTAGTGCGACCGCATGCTTAGATAGCATCTCTCCTCAATGTTATACTATTAGGTTGCTAGGCTAGACCCTAGTTTTGCGTAGTGTACGACAGCGAGTATTGGACACCCCCCTGGCAATCAATTCACCAATCCACTGTCTACTGCTTACTCTGTTTAAACTCTCTCTCTCTTCGTGTGCCGCGCTCAGCGCGTTAGCATCGATTCTCCAATACTCTTACTGAGGACATCTGATCTTGAACGTTATTGCAGTTGTTCACATGCCGGCATCGTCAACGTGGTGAGAGACGCCGTGAAGAGGTTCTCAAGACCTGTACACATGGTGGCCTTTCATCAAATCTTCGTTGGTGCCAAACTTACATAGCGGATCAAAGATTATAGGTGGCTTACATCTAGGAGGACCAGAACTAGCGGCTCGCATCCAGCCCACGGTGGACTTCTTGTCACGCCAAATGAAACCGCCGCCTGCGTACATTCTTCCTATGCATTGCACGGGTTTTAGAGCAAAAGTTGCCTTGGCAGCGGCTTTTGGGGATGGGTGCGTCCCTGCCGGAGTAGGCATCAAGGTCCAGCTCAATGGAGACAGAAAGAATGACACATTGATTGTACCCGACATAATGATATAGGTGTCAGTCGGTGAGATGTATATGTTTTGTGGTTTATCTCACGAGTGACGATGGCCAAGAGAGGATTTTATTCCACGCCTGAAGAGAGTGATTATTACTGTAACACCTTACAGGATCTCGACGAGAAATATACACTTTCCAAGGGCTTCCACAACAATCGATAAATTTGACTAAAATCCTCTCTTTGGAGGGATTTTGCGTAAACTTTACTTTCTTACTGAGCATAAGGCCTCGTGCATGGCCCATATTCACCGGCAAGGTTGTTGGATTCGAGCTCCAATTATCCATCCGCCGACACCATCATCATATGGCGCTCGCTAACTTGGGCAGAGTGACAAGCTGAGACTCGGAAACTATGGAGTAAAGAAAGCAAGTATGGCGGCATAACCGTACAATTGATGAATACAAGAGTCAAAGTCTGAACGTCGTGGCAGTCTACCAGTAATGTCAGACGGGTAAACGACGTCTGGGGCGAAGGAGCAATGACTCACATTCCGTGGTTTCTTACTAAAGAACAGGATAAGACGACGTCCAAATGAAACCTTCATCTTTGTAATCTGATCAAAGGTACTCTGAAGGCTTCTCTGAATGGCGTCATACTCCTTGTTCAATTCTTCCACCAGTTGCTTGTTGTTTTCCGCCGCTGCCTCGTCCCGGAGTTTGCGAAGGGTGTCTTTTTGTTCAGCGAGTAGCTTCTGTAACTGGTTGTAAAGGGTGATACCGGCTTCGGTCTCGCTCAACTGTCGTTTGAGATCGACCAACTCCTCTTGAAGTAGGAGAGAGCGAATCGGTTTCTTCCTCGCAAAAATCGACAATATTCCAGGCAGACTGAAATGTGCCTTCGAATCGCTGGACTTCAGAACCATTCGCTAACATTCTGTGCCAGTACCTTTCCTTCAACTCTTTTTCGCGCTGCGATCCTACGTCTTGCCTTACTCGATCCCACATGGTTGTCGCCAGGATAACATTCCCAACCGCGTCGTCGCCGCATAGCTTTGCGAACATACGAAGATTCTTCAATGGTGACCCAGCCATTCGATTGTCGGAAATTCTATGTAAATAGATGATTCCTGCAAGAGGAATACGTTCTCTGTAACTGTCATGACACCAGTGAATAGGATACCAACTGTCACAGATATACGGGCCGAGCTTACGTGGTTTTCAGGTATTGAGCGATCAGGGACAAAATCTCGGTATCTGGTTTATTCGTGTCATCGAATCCGGGAGTGTCAATAATGACGAATCGAGGACCATCCGGATAGTTGGGACGAAAATACGGAACAGCCCGAACCTCCGAGGTGCAAGATTCTAACTGGTGGCCAACAGTGGCTCCAGCTTGCCCGGTCGCGACATTGATAAACTGGTTTACTAAATCAGAGAGTGACTTGGAGCTCTGTCCCGTAAAAAGTGGCGTACGCTGCTCTTTCCAGCTCCAGTCGGACCCATCACACTATGAAAATCATGGTTTGACTAGTGCTCTCGTCATTCTGAAGTGTGAGATCGACGTACGCAATGACGATATCGTTGGTTAGAAGGTTCTCTGGTTTGATATCTTTGAGTTTCGCCATGAGGGGATCACACAGAGGGATGTAAAGCCGGGCATGCCAGTGGGATGTTGCATAATAAACCAAGGAAGAGTTGCGGGTGATTGAGTGACCCCAACAATGCGGCGTTCAGGCAGTAAGCCTCATGGAAGCATTAAATAATATTTCGGTGACTGTCATGCAGGTTGCTCTGCAGCTGTTCCTGTTGTTCCCTGACGAAGATTACAAAGCTACGTAGCCCGTTCAAAAGGAAAAGTTCATTTACTTACTGTGAACCATCAACTGGCATTCGCCGTCAATATGCTCAACAATTTAAGGAAAACGTGTTCAAGGGACGTCAGCGACAAGGAGGCCAACAAGCTGTAGTATGGCAGTGAGTCTCCGACTTGCGTGGTACCACTGACTTCCACGAGGCTTCAGACCGATGTAATCGAGGTCCCCTGGTGTCCGCAGGTGCAGATACAGTCGCGATACTGGTAACTGGTACCCATTCTGTGATCACGGCGACCGTGCTTTGGAATCCTCACTCATGGGCATATTTGCAAGTCGACCGGACCCGAATCAAGACATTATCATCTTGTAAGTTCTATTCTATCTTTTTGCATACAGAAATTCATTAATAGTTTGGATTCTAGTGTAGTTGGCCCGGCAGGAGCAGGGAAAAGTTTTGTTTGTCGAAATCCTTCTTGATGCCATTGATGAGACTGATTGAGACAGAACAGTTGATCAATACTGTTGTCGAACGTAATGCGGTGGTCGTCAGCACCAGCCTCGAGCCTTGCACCACGACTGTTCGAAGTGTCAAATGTCGTTATAGGAATGACGGCGGAAGCCGCTCAGTTACTTTTGTGGACACCCCCGCCCTTGGACAGGACAGCATTCAGACATCTCGAGAACTTCGGAGACAGCTTGAAAAGTGGATGAAGAAGGCGTGAGACCACTTTGCTAGTCCATGTGAGCTCGCTTGCTAATATATATGGCTCTCAAGCCGTGTCCAAAAACAAACGGTGGCGGGAATTCTCTACCTCCACAAAATCTCGGATAACCGGTTAACAACGCCATCTGCTAGCACCATGTCAGCATTTGCACATTTTTGCGGAGAGGACGTTTCCAAAAAAATCGTTCTGGTAACCACGATGTGGGAATCGGTGCGGGCTAATGTCGGTATTGATCGAGAGAGAGAGATAAAGGCTAGGTACTGGAACGATATGTTGCGCTCTGGGTCTCACATTGTGCGTTTTGACAAAACAGCAAATTCCGTGTGGAGGGCAGTAGATTTCATTATCCATAGTGATTGATGTGTATTAATGTGTGCGCAATTCAAGGTGGAGGAACATAAATACCAATCACTCAATAATAGTGAGGCAACTGCTCTGTATTTGAGGAGTAAGAAGCAGTGGTACTGTGGTGGGGCAAAGCAGGACCGTAAATTACACTCTTACGAAGCTTTGTCCCACCCACCCATCCATCCTTGTCAATTGGAAAACAATCAGACACATGCATCGAAGTAGAATTATTACCCACTTAATGAGTCCCAGGGGGGACAAGGCAGTACGAACAAGCTGCTGTCCTACAGGGAGTTTCATTGTCTGTATATCGGCTATCGTCACTTCGAGTTTTTTTCGGAGTTCCTCATATTCGGCTTTCAGATCACCGCAAGGACGGTTGCCCTGGAGTCGTATCGACTCCGCCCGGATCCTCTGAAGCGTTTCTTGCTGTTCGCGAAAGAGGATCTCGAGCTTACCATATAGCTCCCCACCAACTTGGGTTTCCGAGACTCGCCTTTTCATCTCAACCATCTCGTATTGAAGCCTGGTAGCGGACTGGTTATTCGTGTCACGTAAAAATGGTTCAACAATCTCCCAAGCGGACTCCATCGTGTTCCAATATCGGGCAATTGTGGATCCTTGGATTGCCATCACCTTCCAGGACCCCCTCCTCAACTCGCGCTCTCGTTGAATTCCTTCATCTTCGTCAACCTCGTCCCACATAGTCGTCGTGAGGATGAGATTCTGTAGACCATCTCTACCACACAATTTCTTAAACATATCGAGGTCCTTGAGTGGAGCTGCTGTAATCCGGTTATCAGAAATCCGGTGGAAGTAAAGAAGTCCAGCTAGCTTGATTTGGCGACGATAGCTGAATTTTTGCAGGTGAGCACAATGGTTGCCATTCGGAAGAGAACGGACATTGTCTCTAACCGCTGCGTCATCATCTCTAAGATCTCTGCACTACCTTTGTAACCGTCATCGAAGCCGGGAGTGTCGACAAAGACCACATCAAGATCGCTTTTCTCGGTAAAATGGACCCTGGCCAGTTCGATTTCGGATGTGCATAGCTGTAATCCATGACCGATGCAAATATCATATCCTGTTGCCATCTTAATGAACTACGAAGTTCTCGAGATGAGAAAAACGATCTCAATCATTTATTAACTTACCGAACTTTTTCCCGCTCCAGTTGGACCCACAACCCTGGAAATCAGGTGTTATCGAATCCTACCACCTGGAAACAAATAGGGAAACACGGAGAGCTTACGCAATAATCACTTCGTTGTTCGAAAGCTCATCTGAAGAAACGGAAGTCCCGTTTCGGCTATATTTCCAGAACTTCCGCACAGAATCTTGGGCACGACGACTAATTGTTTCAGCCCCCTGATTTTGCGGACGGAGTGCTCAGTAAGTAGATGACATAGCCAGAAAAAATTTACTTTGACTATGTCAGCGATCAATGCCGATGCTAATCCTCCTTGTTTACCGACAGAAAAATCGCTCGCATCTTGTGTTTGACCATTCCTAGATGAACTGGGAATGACAAGTTCTAGGGCACATCTTCACCCAGTTATCTGACGAAGCCACCAAGTAAAAAACGAGAGTAACATACTCCGGTTCTTCCAAGTCAGTGGGGCTAGGAGAAATTTGGGTGGATTTTGAAGAGACCTTAGTGTATGATGAATTTCGAGGCTGAGAGTGACCTTCCGGAGATGAACTAGACGTCGGTTAACGAGATCACCCACATTATAGAAAATAGCACTTGCTGATTATCCATGCTGGCCACATAACCTGTGTGCAGAGGTTCTATGAAAGCCAAGTCCAGCATGGGCGGTGAATCACTATGGTTTGTCATGCGAAAACAATGGTTTTGGCGTGTCATTTGAAATGTCTTCAAAGCAAACATACCAGAGATCTTTGCTAACGCTGGGATTAACACCTATGTCACTATTTGGATGGCCCCTACAGCAGCAGAAGACTCAGAACTAACGAATTTACCATGAGATCGAAATACGCGTACCAGGATATCGTATTCTTTGTATGCACGGAACCTGCCGGGGATTCACGAGGGTGAAGAGAAGGGAGCTGTCCCATCTTCGCAATGGCACTGACAACATCCCAGGCAGATTCGAAAGTACAGTGGAAGCGTTTGACTTGAGAACCAGCCGTCAACATCCCTCTCCAATATTTCTCTTTCAGCTCAGCTTCGCGCAGTGATCCAACGTCTTCCGTTACTCGATCCCACATAGTCGTGACGAGGATAACTTTTCCAATCGCGTTGTCACCGCATAACTCCTTAAACCTGCGAATATTCTTCAATGGCGACCCGTCTATTACTCGTCTATTGTCGGAGATCCTATGTAAATAGATGATCCCTGCGAGACGGAAATTTTTGCTGTAACTGGTAACGCAATAACTTGATCCGCTACCGCCGGAGGATATGTTAACACACCTAGTTTTCAACCACTGAGTGATCATGGTTAAGATTTCCTCGTCTGTTTTATTCGATTCGTCGAACCCGGGAGTATCTACAAAGACGAACCGGGCAACATCATCGGAGAATAAACATCGGAAAGCTTGAACTTCCGAGGTGCAAGATTGTAATTTATGCCCGACGATTACGCTCTCTTGCCTGATAGCGACATTGATAAACTATTCAATTTGGTCAGAGAATGGGACCTATCACTGAATTTTTGAAGGTCGCATCCTACCGTACTCATCCCAGCACCCGTTGGGCCCATCACGCTTTAAAATGGATATTTGGCCGTTGCTTTCATTCCAGATAACGAATAACGCACGCAATGACAATGTCAGCGCTTGAAGAATTCTCGGGCTTGAGTTCAGCCATTGAAAGTGGTGGGGAAGTAATATGGGAGACTGGGGCGGGGTGCATCCGATAGCACTAACACATCTGATGAGGCACACGAGCCTGGGCTGATCCTTGCGTGTATCCGCCGCAGCCATGCGAATTCAGTACCGTTCATGTGTACGCGTCGTGGTAGGAACACGTTTCCAGCATCATTCACCATGTTAACAACTCACCAACGTGCCCATTCAGGTGGTTTTGAAGAAAACGTTGCATTGTGATTAGTCGCAAGGTTTGTGAGACGCGCTACAAGTTTACCCAACGTGTTTGCAGCGCAGGTCATAGTATAGTGGGATTCTCGTTATGGCTTGCAGTTGTTCCCCTAGAGTTTTTACCCATGGGCGTCTTCAACAGCCGACCAGATCCAAATCAGGATGTCATTATTTTGTACGTCCCTTTCTACCCTATCTTTTGTACACGAATAATACGGGTTCTAGTGTAGTTGGTGCAACTGGAGCAGGGAAAAGTTATGTATGTCGAAAGGTTCTTCTACTTATGCCATTGGGGAGGCTAATCGAGAAGAGCAGCTAATCAATACTGCTGTTGGCCACCATGCAGTAGATGTCGGTGCTAGCCTCGAGCCTTGCACTACAACTGTTCGAAGCATCCGATGTCATTATCGGAGCCGCCAGGTCACCTTTGTGGATACACCTGCCATTCAGCTGGATATTCAATCGCTAGATGATCTTGAGAAGCAACTTGAAGGCTGGATGAAAAAGGCGTAAGACTTTTACTTTTTCTTCCTACAGGTGTGCTGACCCCGATGGCTCTTTAGTCGTGTCCAAAGGCAAACAGTTGCAGGGATTCTTTACCTTCACAAGATCTCGGACAACCGGATAACAAAGCCATCTGCGAGCAACATGACTGCATTTGAACGATTGTGTGGAGAAGACGTCTCCCGAAAAATTATTCTGGTCACCACAATGTGGAATTCGACAGAGGAAGAAATCGGGGATATTCGTGAAACAGAAATAAAGACCAAGTATTGGAACAATATGTTACTTTCTGGGTCTCACATCGTGCGTTTTGACAATACGGCGAGTTCTGTTTGGACGGCGGTGGATCTACTCATCCAGAGTCATTGATGCGCTATATATTTCAGCTGGTTGTAAGGATAGTTCAATCCATTATGTGTACCACAGTTACCGTGTCTTTGGCATAATATGCAACTAGCGTAACGAAAAGGCTAGATAATATGTTGGTGCTCCTTCGCAAAACACAACCATTTCTCACACCTCCCGCCTCGACCTTATCGGAAACATTCAGACACATGCAGCGCAGAAGAATGGGCACCCACCTTATGGCCCCTAGAGGGGATAGGAGAAGGCGGATGAGTCGTTTTCCTAGTGGCAGCTTCAATTGCCGCATATCAGTTATTGTCACCGCGATTTTTTGTTGGAGTTCGTCATACTCGGCTTTCAAGTCACCCAAAACATGCTCGTTCTCAGGTCGTGCCGTCTCCGCCCGGATCCTCCGAAGCGTTTCCTGTTGCTTGTGAAAGAGAATCTCAAGCTTATCATATAACTCCCTGCCAGCCCCGGTTTCTGGGAGTTGCCTTTTCATATCGACCATCTCCTGCTGAAGTCTGACGGCGGACCGGGTATTCGCGTCGCGTAAAAGAGGTTCGACGATCTCCCACGCAGATTCCGCTGTGTTCTGGTAGCGGGCAACGGTGGATCCTTGGCTTATCATCGCATTCCAGTACTTCTTCCGCAATTCTGTCTCCCGTTGATCTCCTTCATTACCCTGAACCTCATCCCACATGGTCGTTGTAAGAATAATATTTTGCAAGGCATTTTTTCCACACAATTTCTTGAACATACGAAGATTCTTGAGTGGAGTTCCGGCCATCCGATTATCGGAGATACGATGGAGGTATAGAATCCCGGACAACTTGATGTTGCGTTCGTAGCTATTTATTTATTTGCATAGATGAGCACCATATTTTCTACTCGGACGAGAGTGCCTACGTTGTCTTTAACCACTGCGCAATCATCTCGAGGATCTCACCATCGGATTTATTGGTGTCATCAAAACCAGGCGTGTCGACGAAGACGATATCGAAATCGCACTTCTCGAAGAAATGGACTTTGATGATTCCGATTTCAGTAGTACAGGACTGTAATTCGTGACCAATACCGCCGTTAAATCCTGTTGCCTTGTTGATGAACTACAAATGTCTGATGATTATGAAGTAATTTCAACCCTGTATGAACTCACCGAGCTTTTACCTGTCCCTGTTGGACCCATCAACCTGTTGATAAGACGGATAGTGAATACCACCTCCTAACGTAAAGCATGAAAAAGGCATACTCACGCAATAACCACGTCGTCCTCTGATAAGTCCTGTGAGGAGATTGCGGTTACGCTTCGGCCAGATTTCCAGAATTTCCGCACAGAATCTTGCGTGTGGCGACTTCGCTGATATATACATATATCGACGGTCAACAACTCGTAGTTGTAGACAGAAAAGACCATTACTTTGAAAAAGTCAGTAATTGAGTTGCGATCCGTGTGTTTACCAATCGGCAAATGGTCTGTGTCTTGCGTTTGACCGTTGGCGAGATTATCGCGCTGTGGCACTTGCTCTGACTCTGAACTATTGTTCATAGATGTTCTGGTGTCTGATGGATTTCCAGACTGCTTTTCTGAAGATAGTCCAACAGCCTCATCGACCACCAGTGACGGGATCGGCTTTGAGTATGAATTGTGTTGATTTTGCATGCTGAGTCCCAGCGCTTTTAGAACGTCCGGTCGAAAGAAAGAAAAAAACATACGGTTGTTGGTCGACATCATTCAGAGAACCGTCACTTGTACCTCTTCAAAGTTCAAACCATTCAGTGAATCCATTGCTATGTGATTAGACAACAAAAATACCTAGAAGCCATGATAATCCTTGAACTGCTTCCGTTACGACTTCCTATTCGCGGAGGATGGGAGATAAAGTCGATGGGTGGCCCTCATATCGCCAGGAATGTGGAAATTGTGCATGTGAGACGGGAGGAAGCCTCGTGTTGGTGTGAGCTGTTGATCGGAGAGCCTCCCTCGTGCATGGCACCACCATTGCACTTTACATATTGCAGCTTGAACCGGGGAGGTCGTGTTCTTTGCTAACATGATTCCAGTCGCCCGGGCCCTGAGGCCACGATGGACTCGCTTAGACAGGTGCTGCACTGGGCCACCAACTGGAAGGCAATGCAGGCAGAGAAGCAGTGAATGCACCAACGTGTTGCGTGAACTAATGCCGAGTCCCTTGCAGGCAGGTGTATATTCATATCGATTGGCAGATTGGACGACTGGACGGGGAGTATCCGATGGGTAGTAGGAGCATTAAATTTCCTGGATTGCTGGCCGTGATCCTTCAACGGCCCTCTTCGCATAGGCTTCTTTCCTCGCTAACGCTTCACGACTAAGAGGTGAGTTTCGACCTCTACTATCCAGTTTTGCCCGAGTCTACTCTGAGTCCCTCAAGATGCTTCCCTGCTATGAAGAGCGGCCCGGGGTTGGTCTGACCCCAGCGGACTCTGTTCCCCCAGAAGTATCTCAGCCCGTGCAACTGTGTGGAGCCATGCAATCAACTGTCCCCGTCAAGCCTACCGATAGCTCTAGCGAACCATTGCTACAGCCATCTCCGGAGGTTGGTCAATGTTCTGTTTCAAGGCAAGATATTATAATAGCGTGAGCTCGTTCGTGACTCTTTCACTCGCTGCTGACGCTGACATCTTGATTACAATAGTGTAATGGGGCCAACGGGAGCAGGAAAAAGCTCGGTTTGCAACACATATTTTGCTTCTTTGTGACCGCGTTGACGTGGAAATAGTTCATCAGCCGAGCGACGGGACAAGAAGACACTACCATCGGACACGGCTTGCATTCGTGTACCCGAGACGTTCAGGCAATCCGCTGTCGATACCCAGGTGGCAGTGACCGCAACGTCGTCCTCGTCGATACCCCTGGGTTTGATGACACTGATATCACGGATGCAGATATACTGAAGTCTATTGCACAATGGTTAACAAAAACGTGCCAACTTCTCCCAATCATTTAACGCCTTGTGATTGATGTATCTCATCCGACAGCTACGAACAGAAGATCACTCTAACGGGCCTCCTTTATCTCCATCGCATTACAGACAACAGAATGTCTGGGGCACCACTGAGGAACTTTAAAATGTTTAAGCGACTTTGCGGAAAGGAATCGTTTCAGAGCATTCTGCTCGCAACCACGATGTGGGATGATATGGATGAATGTCTCGGATCACAGCGCGTAGACGAACTGACGAACAAATATTGGAAACCCATGATGAAGCTTGGGTCCCGAGTAGTTCGTTTCCACAACACTAGGGAATCGGCGTGGGATATCATTGGCCAGTTTACAGGCGTTCGTCAGCCGCTTCGACTTCAGAAGGAAATGGTAGACGAACGAAAACCACTGGCAGAGACTGCGGCAGGCTTAGCCCTATACTACTGGCTAGAAGATTTTATTGCCCAAATCCGGCAGTTGATCAAGAGTATTAGGAGTCGGGTTCGGGGTGTTTCGAAGGACGAGGAAAGTCCGCCGACTTTTTCGACCGAGGAAGGCGAAGCAGGGGTGCTTCGACAACTCAAGCAGGCCACCGAACAAAGGGACAAATTGCATGGCCGCACTGAGCAAGGGCGTTTTTTCAATGCTGTTAAAACGGCCATAAATCAAGCATCTTCACCTTCATCATTCTCAACGCCACTTGATTCGAGATCCTCATTGTCGCTCCACGATACAACTCTGTCACGTTCTGAAACGTTGTGCTCAGTTTCTTCAACAGACGAAGATACAGACCCTCTTGATGGCTGTGGCAGTAGACTGGCGGCTACGATCACCGCACTTAAGCATGCAAAAGATATTGCTGACATGGCCCCAGTTCCTGGTCTCAAAGGCGCAGCATCTTTAGCGTTGACGATTGCAGAGTCCATAGAGGTAATTTCCACGTACTTGCAGAGAAACTCGCCTTGATGATCCGCTTTTCTAGTCCATGCAAAAAACACAAGATACTCTAATCATTGTCGCAAGTAATGCTGGTCGACTTGTCATTGCCATTTCTGAGTATGCTCGAGCGGGAGAAATGCCTGATGGCATACAACAGGCTGTGAATGATCTCATCCGGTAGGCATCAAGTTCCCAAGTGACCGTATGAAAATAACAACGCACTTTAGTGAGCTCAAGCT
Source organism: Hygrocybe coccinea (assembly GCA_963555575.2). Taxonomy (NCBI): domain Eukaryota; kingdom Fungi; phylum Basidiomycota; class Agaricomycetes; order Agaricales; family Hygrophoraceae; genus Hygrocybe; species Hygrocybe coccinea. The sequence continues at coordinate 3,635,016 of OY741995.1, read as the reverse complement.
TGTTCAACGTGTTGTGAAAAATGTGACTTCACGAAGTCGACGGCATGTTAAACACTACATCCTTCAACCCGCTGAGGAGCGACTTGCAATTCAATGCAATGAACGAATCCAATTTGCTTGCCAAATTTTTGAGGTGCTATTCACTTTAGCTGCTATCCTCAGAGCCTCATTCACACCATATTTAGATCAAATTTGCACTTGATATTCGTCAAGTCTTGGCTAGAGTGGAGGAACGTATCTCTCGATTCCAGCGTGAGTTGCTGACTACACCCCGCCTATTTCCTTCTCACTGACTCTGATACGACGCAGAGTGACTTGTTGGCGTGCAGAGTTCCTATATTAATGAAGTTGTACTCACATCCATATATAATTTTGTAACAGTATATTTCCGAATCCTAGGGTCTTTACATAACGACTCCAGGGAAACCCTCTCAGTGACGGAGGTCTCAGAGCTGATATTGTAACGATGGGCATCGCCCGATAAGCTTCAAGTTGACGTATATATCATTGAAAACTATCAGTCGTTGCCAACGTTACAAGGGCGGTCCTTAAGGCTTAAAAGCGGAGCACTCTGTACAGATTCCGCAGAGCTGGTCTCTTACCACAGTAACGTTTACTGATACTTATTCATGATGCTCGCTCCTATGATCAACGTAATTGCCTTCTTTGTTCTGGCGACGGCCACGCTCGCACTCCCAACCGAGCCTACAGTATGTACATTTTCTGTATTTCATTCTTGAACCCAGTTGATCCCGACTGGCCACAACCTGCAGGAACACCCCGTGGTGCCAATTCGGGGAGGGCGGGTGAAAGACTTGCCCGGAGTGCGTTATCAAATAGTGCGGGGCTCTTTGGATACGCAGGGCGTCAAAGACCGGAAACAATCACGCTCGAAATATGGGGCAAAAAAAGGATAGAAAAGCGTAACATACATGTATTTATATGTTGCATCATACAGTTTGACTGTAAACTTGGGTACTCTGGTATGATCATGCCGTTGATTTTCACTGCTATTTTTGCCCACCGAATCTCGTGAGGTTGCATAGCAGGCGATGGAGGCGTACGGGGGCCAATGTGTTCATCATGAACGATGTCAGTCGCTGGCACTGTGATGAAAATGCTGGAAAATAGAATAAATCGAAAAAATAGAGAGAAAAATAGAACTGGTTGGATTGGATGATGCAAACACAGCAACGCCTCAAAAGACCTCCTTCATTCTTGACCCAACAACCTGATATCCTCTCGTAGCCTTTCTCTCTCGCCTCTGCTCTAACTTTGTCCTCACAGCTTCTTGGGGAACATTTTCGACTTCCACTAGCTCTTTCACTGTCAATATCTTCCCTGCGACCTCCGGTGAGTGTGGGTGGTATACAGTCTGCATGCGTTTGTGAATGCCCAAAGAAACTAACGTTCCCTTGATATTTTTCGGCAGAGAAATGGCGGATCGACGGAGAGTTATCTTGAAATGAGTCTTTTGAGGTTCGTCGAGGGAACGTGATGGTGCTTCGGTGGAAGATGATGGCTGTGGGGTGGATGTCGAGGTAACAAAACGAGCAAGGCGCACTGAGAATGACTGTCCAAGGCGCTGAACAGAAAGAATTGAGGCCATAGCAGCTGCCCTGTCACATGACCGCCCACTCATGTCTGAATTGTACCGCTCAACCATTGGTCCTCGACTAGCAAAGTTGCCGCATCTTGTGCCTCACGAGGAAGGAGGCGAAGGGGACGAGGACAACGAGGTCGCAGACTCTGTAGGATTGCTACCAGGTGACGGTATGGGACCGCCTGCCATGCAAGTTTATTTCAGCTTCTCCTTGTAGCTCACTCATCAGACATAACAGGCCAGCAAGGAGCGCCCGCACTAAGTCCAACCGTGTCCCTAACGCAGCCTTTGCCCCAGTTTCTGCCGCCTCTTTCTTTGTTGATGCCTTGCAAGTCGCGGTTCCCACTTCAAAACTGGACATTCGCGTCTACTACACTCCTCCCAAGTTTGCTGACGGAACTGTCATGATCTGCCATCATGGCGCCGGATATTCCGGCCTGAGTTTTGCCTGCTTTGCGAAGGAAGTGACTGATACGACAAAGGGGGAGTGTGGAGTTCTTGCACTCGACGCAAGGCGACACGGTATGTATACATTTGTCGTGCTTGCGGATAGAAGTGCGAGGCACTGAATCAATCGTAGGGAAGACAACCTCCACGGAACCTGATGATAATCTTTCCATTGATATCCTTACCACTGACCTATTAGGCCTAATCCAAACCATCTTCCCAAAGCCTGACACGGCACCCACGTTCTTGGTGAGACTGCTCTGTATTCCCGGCCAAATCTATCTTGTAGATCATTGGTCAAAAGTTGGTTGGACATAGCATGGGCGGATCCGTCGTCGTTCATGCCTGCCCAATATTACTCGAGCACAAATACAAAGTTACCGGCATAGTCGTCTTGGATGTTGTTGAGGGTGATTCTCAAAATACCTTTTGCAATTTTTTTTTTGGCTGACTTTCTAGGAAACAAGGTTCTGCTATCGACGCTCTCCCTCATATGCACAGTCTCCTCAACGCTCGACCGGATGGTTTTGACAGCCCAGAACACGCTATAGAGTGGCAGTAAGCTAACTCGTATTAGCACTCATCCCTTACCAACGGCCCTTCCCAGTGTCTCCACAAAGGCCATCCACAACGCCAACTCCGCACGGGTGTCAATCCCCGCCATCATTACACCATCAACGTCTAATTCTCTCGCTGCACCGGCATACCAATGGCGTACCCCACTACGATCCACGGCGCCGTATTGGTCTAGTGTGTGCTTAATTTACCCATTTCGGAAATTAACCGCTGAGTCGGCAGTAATATCGTTGTCCAAAAGGCTGGTTCACAGGCCTTTCAAGTAGATTTCTCGCCGCCAGAACTGCTCGACTGCTCGTACTTGCAGGCACCGATCGACTCGACAAGGAACTCATGATCGGTCAGATGCAGGGCAAATTTCAGATGGTTGTCGTGCCAGGTGTAGGACATATGCTGCACGAAGTCAGCCCATGAATTCTTTTTCTTTTCATTATTTGACTTCGTGGCTTAGGATAACCCTACAAAGCTTGCAGAAATCCTCGTTGACTTCTGGCGACGAAACGACCGCGTAATCGTTGGAGTGAAGAAAGTTGGTGAACTGTGATAATCCCTACGAATGTAGCCATAATTACTGTGTTAGCGGCTTTGAGCTATTGGTGGTTGAATGCATCCGGCAGTCGTATCATAACGCCCCAGTAATGACTCACATTGTTTATCAGGCAGAAACTTGACATTCCTTGCAAGACAAACATTGAGCAACAGATGGCGTGGAGCCTCAATGACTTCGAAAAGATTTCCATAACTGTTGAAACTATTTCAGTTTCTCTTCGACTTCCTCATCCTTCGCGCTCCGTACAGGCAGTCCAGCAAACTTTGATCTCATGGCGTGATACTTCCGTCTGTGCAAAGCAGACACACTCGGTCCCACTTTATCCAACGCCTTCACAAAGTCTTGCACATCGACCACAACCCGTGGTACTTCTAGCCCGCTTCCTCCATCCCCATCTTCTATCTCGTCCAAAGCGCCCAACGTGCGTCTCAGAGCAATAACCCCAGCCTCGCGAACGACCGCCGCCAAATCAGCCCCGCTGTATCCCTCGCACCGTTCCCTCACAATACCCTCCACCCCATCCACCACCTCTCCCGCAGATTCACCGTTCAAACCACCCAATGGCACTTTTCGTATCATCGTGCGCATGATTTCCGCCCGCTCATCTGCTGCCGGCAGGTCGACATAGAGAAGTTTGTCGAGGCGCCCAGGTCGCACCATCGCTGGATCGATCATATCTGGTCGATTTGTTGCTGCAATTACGTAGACACTCTTTCTCGCGTCGAGACCGTCGAGTTCCGTTAGAAGTGTGTTGACAACTCGTGCCGAAGACTCTGACTGTGCGGAGCTGTAAGAAAAAAAAAGCTTGAAAAGACAATGCTTACCAGACTGTCATCCCGGCGAGGCACAAGTGCATCAAGTTCATCGAAAAAGATGACACAGGGTGACGATGCCCTGGCACGAGAAAAAACTTGCCTGACGGCTCTTTCGCTCTCCCCAACGTACTAGAATGAGATCCGTTTTAGGAAAATAGAATGGCAAATAAGATGGTTCACCCGCACTTTATTGAGTAGCTCTGGTCCCTTAACGCTGATAAAATTTGCTCTCGACTCGTTGGCAACCGCCTTCGCCAGCAGCGTCTTCCCACAACCAGGAGGGCCCCACAGCAGCACACCACACGCTGCCTCGATGCCAACCGCACTGAAAAGCTCCGGCCTGCGAATAGGCTGCACGATAGCCATCTGAAGCTCTTCACGTGTCGCGTGCAGCGCACCAACATCTGACCATGTAACATCAGGGACGGTGGCAAAACCTTCTCGTTTGGATGACGGCTGAACCTGCTTGAGAGCGAGGGTGAAATCTGAGGCAGTGATGCAGAGAGGGGCCAACTGCAAATCTGTGAGCGGGTCCGGGTGGGCGTGGAGAAAATTTGCAATGGATCCGGGTATTGACCGAAAGAAACTATCAGAAAATGGTGCGTCATTGGACGATGTCATCGGGGGTGGTGTCTGGGAGGCTTGGGGTGTCGTAGCAGGTGGATCTATAAGCATGAAAGGGGATTGTTCCGAATTACTTGCGAACCCCGCAGTATCGGGAAGAATCAACGACCCATCCGACAATTGCCTAAATATTCGTTTCACAGCAATGATACCTGCGGCACCTGTCAAAGCAGACAAATCTGCCCCAACGTATCCAGGGGTGGCTTTAGCTAATGCAGAGAAATCAAAGTCTCCGGCTAATCGTAGCTTTGCAGACAGCACGCGCAAAATTCTGGGGAAATCCTGATAAAGAGAAATGAACAAACGTGAAGTAACTCACTTGGCACGGCCTTCTTCATTGGGGACCCCCATACTGATTTCATGGTCAAATCGCCCAGCTCTCCGAAGTGCAGCATCGAGTGCGTCTGGCCGATTAGTAGCACCCACAATGATCACAGGTTTGTTATCTGTCTTGTCCCATGATATATCTACCAAGAGTAGTTTTAATTTTTCGCAAAGCATATAGCGAATCGAGTCACCATCCATGCATGTCAGAAGCTGGGCAACTATTCGCCTCTCCATATCCTTTTGTGCACTTTCTCTTTTGCCAGTGATGGCGTCAATCTCATCAATAAACAACAGGCAAGGTGCGATACGCTCTCGTCGGGAAATAGTAAGATTGCAAGCCAGCGAGATCCAAACAGAGGAGACGCACACCTTTGCCTCTTCAAATGTATCACGGAGAGTCTTTTCGGATTCACCTGACATCCCTGAAACAACGGATGGCGCAGAGACATTTATGAATGGAACGCCTAATTCCTGGGACATCGATGAGTGGAATGGTCGAGAATCGTCAAAAAGCACTCACTCCGGCCATAGCATTAGCCAGAAGGGTCTTACCACAACCAGGGGGACCATGCAGCAGGACTCCTCTCGGAGGCTGAACACCAGTATGCAAATATACTTCAGGGTGACATAAAGGCATCGCTACTAGTTCGAGCATCTTTTCTATACAGTCTTCGACGCCCCCGAGATCGGAGAGCCGCACTGTAGGAGCGGTGTAGTCTTTTGCGATCCCTTCGTTGGATAATTTGCTTCGTTTGGTGATTTCTTCCCCAGTACGAGGTGGACGAATTTTCCGTTTCCCACTCGGTGTAGTAATGCGAGCATCACTGGTCATCCCGTCTATTGGTGGCGTCCCATCTGCAGCGGCAGACGCAGTGAAATGACTTGAAGTTTCGACAGCAGGTACGATGACAGATGTAGAACCAGGAGATGAATTCAAGTTGAGTTTACTCCGTCTGTGTGTTGACCATAGTCCTTGCATAGACTTGTTCAGTGTATTGTGACTGGAACCCTGTCTGGTCTGCTGGTCACGAAATTTTCGGTTTCAAATTGGGAAAAACCATACAGATATTTCCATGCTTATCCCAAGACGTAGTCGAGGTTTCGCTCTGACTCGAAAATATTGTGACAAGGTCGTGACGCGTTACGGGTTTCAAATTTTACATTTTCTTACATAATGAGTACCTGCTAAAAAGAGTAATTAAATCGCTTGAAATGAACTAGTAACTAGTAAAATAAGTCAAAAGTAGTAATGTGCGCAACACGACCGTCTCTATGTCAACATAGCCTTCAAAGATGTGACTACCTCCGTCATACTTGGACGCCTAGACGGGTCATGTTCCAAACATCTTTGTAGGAGAATCCACAACGCTTGACTCATCTCTGTAGGTTTGACAAGATGACGATGTCCATTTCTGTAGATTTTCATGACTCCCTGTTCAACAGTGAAAGGCCCGCCGTGGAAAGGAGATGCTTCCTCGAAGATCTACAGAAAGGCAGTAAGGAATTGACCAATAACTCGATTCTAAGGACTCACAGCATAAGCTGTTGTTGAAAAGGAATAAACATCCATGGCCATTGTGCGCTGTATCATGCCACCAGCGGTGCTTCCATACAAAGGGAAAAACTCTTCAGCGGGTTTGTACGGCCATGCCTCCGGAATACGAAACCGCCCCTCCGTCTCGAAAATCAGTTGGCCGGTGAGAGCACTCAACCCGACATCTGCGAGTAACGCCCGCTCATGGTGTGTTACCATGACATTCCCCTTTGTAACATATTAATTCAGTGACAAGGTGTATGAGAGTCGCCGTACTGGGTGCACATTGCCCACCACGTCTCCCTGTGAATGCACATACTCTAAACCAATCGCCAAGTCTTGTACCTATAAGATAGTGACCAAAGGTTAGTGCCAGATTTAATGGAAAATATCTACATACAAGTTGCAACTTGTTTGCGGAACGGTTTCTTTGTACGTAGGTAAGCACATTCCCGTTCTCGAACCACGGCGTGATATAAGCCTTGACAATCTTTCCGCCAGTGTATACGCTATCCACAAATGAGGGACAGATCATCACGTCGAGGAGCTGGTTTGGTGCGGCCATCACCTTGAGGTCTGTCAGAAGCTATAAAAATAAATTATTCTCGGGAATCCAAGCGAGATGATACTATGCCAGTCCAGACCTGATTCTGCTTCTGCCGAAGTTCGCAGTTGCGTGCACGAGGAACTTTGACAGCAAGGCCCACCTAGAAATCAAAATGTGGGTGAGAAATTTTCACCAAATAGCGAGGAGAAACCAACTGCTGACAATCGATGTGAGAGAGACAAAGGGATGCAGCCCATCCACTGGTATATTGTATATGTCCGCAGATTTGGAATGGGTTTTGACGGAATGATCAACAAGGCTGAGTAACATGGCTTGTTGTAACTATGCAACTCTCCTCAGTACTCTGACGACGGTGAAAGGGGACGCAGTGAATTTACCTGAGAAAGCGATCGCAAGTATACACCTGGAGATTCAATTTGAGGGCTCTACTAGACGAAGGAGCAGCGTAAACTGATTCCCCTGTTTCCAAGTGGTGCCATTTTATAGTGCTCGTGTTCAAGGCAGTGCCAATTTTTTTCGAGTGAACGTTACAAAAGGGGACTGATGTGCGCATGCACATTTTTGCCTCGTGTCCGACCAGACCTTCCGGTTTACCACACGGAACCGCATAAATAATCGAGAGGGGGTACTTCTTAGATAAATTAATCAATATGGCCGCCAGTGATGTGGGAAAGAAGACTTGCAAGTAGATTGTAGTACGAGTAGAATCCGGTAGGGTAGACTGTGGTCCGACAGGCAGTCGTGGTGTGCTTTTTTTGCGGAAAAGTATTTACAATGGGATAACAAGCGCCCAGGGTAGGCATTTCTCTGGAAATTATAATCAAAATTACGTACCAGCACCAAGACCAAGACATTCCGATTAGGCTCACGATCTTTCTCATCCTGTTGAAATTTTGTTCTACTCTGCGGGACAGTCCTGATGTCGAATATACCGCGCTGCGATAGCTGATCCAATCGCCATTAATATTGGGGTTTTAGCAGGTCCGCTCCCAATCCAAGCGAATATGGAAGCTTTCTGTATCGATATCCCCAGTTACCGCAATCACCCAAATTCTGCAATCGGATCCCGTGCGCTTGCAGCATAACCCAACATCACAACGTACGGCAGTGTCCAAATGCCGACTTACTCCTTTTCCGAGTACCCTTAGTCGTCGTTCCTGAATGTAGTTGAGTGAGGTACATACCCAAGCGTGTAAGCACAAGGCGTCCATATTCAGCACTCCTTGTAATATGATAACCACATAAGCCCCGAAAGCAGTCAATCTCTAAGTCGACTGTGTAAGCAAAGGGCGAAGCATACCAAATGTAGTGATCGTCACACACCAGTCTCCCTCCGTAGACGCTGTTCGGGAGCCCTACTTCCGGACAGTCCCATATTGCACCGTGATGACTGATCCAACCATCGATATCGGGGCTGCGTATAATTCGAGCATCAGGAACCCGGCGCCGAGAGGAATTGCGGAAGGCCTTCCGTATCATTGCCATCGAAAAGTTTACCCAAGCGATCGGCGCGCCCACCATATACGTTCCTCCACGAGGGCTCCGTTATCTTAATGAAGTGACGGAAACCTGTGCCACTAAGTGTGTGAGCGGATTCGTGAAACACCCTAACCTGCTATCGTGTGGGTAATCAATTTGAGGGCCTGAGGCATGTACTTTGTGAGAGTGTGAGAGTAAACGTGGACGTGAAAACATGTTGAAGTTTGCTCCGAGATGCAAGGAAAGTCTGATATCCGGCGATATATATATTATATGACTCGAAATTCCTCCGATCCTGAATGCTAGACAATGCGTTGGGTTTCGTCGAAGTTCTTTTCCGAAGTGTGCTTTTGATCAATCGGCCATTTCCCCTTCAAGCTTGAGCCTTTTCGTCGTGAGTAAAACCGGAGTTTACAAGGTAGCAGATAGGCATGTTAACCTTTTCAATGTTAGGACCTGAGCCTCGAAGAAGGAATGGGCGGGGATGGTGACAGTGTGTGAAGAAGGGAATGCATGGCCAATCCCCGGCTTTGCCAATCTCAAGCAAGAACAACCATGAAATTACAATTGCACCACAAGACTGTTTTACCCTACTTACGAAGCTGTATACCACGTTCTAAGCTCAAGCACAGAGCTCGAGAGACTCCAGCGTCTCGCCCCCTTCGTGCAGACCTTCACCCTACTCCCTTGAGACTTTGTTGCTCCCATCACATCCGACCTAGATCCAAATTCTCCAGCCTTTCCACGTCCCATCGACCTTCAACCTACATCCAATGCGCACGGACAGGAACGCACCAATTTCACATTTACCGGTTCTGCTTTGTTTCAAACAGTGACGGTCCGGGGCTCGCAAGTTGCACTCCCACACTTGGGGGCAGTTTTATTTGAGAGTGAAGTGAAGAGTTCTGGCATTCGGGAGTTAAAGTTGAGGGTGTGTACGAGTATCGAAGGAGGGAAGAAGGTGGAGGTGGAAGAGACCGTGTATGGGACTGCGCCGGCGTTACTGGCGAAATTCTTGACCTGGACAGGATTGGCAGCGAAGACTCATCGGTGAGTGCTGATAGCTGGTGCAGTTTATTGATTCGATGTCCATACTGCCTTGACATGTAGAGACCATATGCAGAACTATCACAAGTTGTTCACACCCAGTGACAAGTTGACCCCGAGGAAGGCAAAGCAAATTTTGACGGACTCGGAGGGCTGAGGACGAAGTATGAAAGTTGTATATATTTTATCTGGTGTACCGTCAGGAGAAGCTGTAAAGGGTCAACCTTCAGTGAAATTTTTGTGAGCTCATTCCTGTGTCCTGGCCTTCTCTCAGAACGTAACGTAGGTCAGAATGTTGGCATCGGGTCCGATTTTATTTCTTCTGCCCTGTTTGCCCCCATTTGAATCAATATTCCAAGAGCTGGAGGAAGTAGTAGCCTGAAGTGCTAACATACTAGAAAAATCTAAGCAATAAAAAATTCCAAAAAAAGTTCAAACAAATACATTCAGAACCCAGCAACCCGCACACTCCTCCTCACCAACGCCCTACTCTTCTTCCTATTACCCCCATCATTGGCTCCAGCCTCACTAACCTCCACAGGAGCCTCCGCAAACAGACTCATCAACCGGTTCTTCTCATCCCGCTCTCCCGGATCTTCGTACATGACTCTCATGCTCTCCTCCGTCAGCCGCCCATCAGTGGCATCCGCTGCCACATCGTATGATTCAAACCGAGCAGGTACCGACACTCCATCTCTAGCTCCAGCTGCCACGGTGACCTGTTCCTTGGACGCTTTCCGCGACTGCGCCTACAACAATAACAACACTCAGATCAGACCCAAAGGCTTCACGAAAATAAATGGAGAAACACAAAATTCATTACCTTGGTTTTGGATGGCGGACGCACCCGCTTCCCCGCACGTCCAGCCACACCAACACCGACACCCTCGTCTTCATCAGAGGCTCGGCGCTTCCCAAGTAGCGACGCAATACTATCCTGCAACGCCCGCGTCACCTCGTTCGGTACCTTAGCAGGCGACACCGTCGTCCCACGCTCCATCTGTCGACTCGGAGGCATCTTCATCGGCGACGGGGACTTGGACGACGGGACTCGTTTCTCGTAGCAGTGGGACTCCCGCTCGATCTCCCCTAGCGTCGGCCGTCTACTAGGGCCTGCGTGGGCGGACCAAGGTAATGACGAGTTCGGGTTGGTGAGATACTCAAGTGATGCGTCCGGAGGAGTAGGCGAGGGATCTGGTGGCTCTGCGGGTGTTCCAAGGAGCCTAGTTGGTTCCCCCAAACAGGAACTGTGTTCCGAGCCTGTCTTTGCTTCTGGTGGTTTCTTCTTCAGCTCATACGACCCGAATGCTAGCGATTTCTCCGTGCCTTGACTTGGTTCGCCATCTATATATCGGTTGTCGGTGGGTAACAAGTTGCCAAAACATAAAGATTGGTAAAGGAAAACGTAAAAGGAGTCACTTGTTGTGATGGGGCACGAAAGTGAACATGGAAATAGACTGCCACTCACTGTTGGTGATGTCAACCATTCTGAGAGCATCATCTTTCTCCTTCCCTTTCCCCTTGTCGACCACAGGCACCAGGTCCATCTCCACCGACGCCCTTTTATCTCCCAGACAGCCAGCGGGGACCAGACACCGTTCGCCACCACGGGGCCCCACGACCAGATACCCAGCAGCAGGTAAAACAAGTCCTCTATCCGCCATATCGACCAACCACGCCATGTTCACCACTGGCACACCCCATTCCAGTGCCTTGTCAAACTTGGCACCCGTACCAGATGGACAGAGAAGGTGTGTCGACCGTCGAGAGAAATTTGGCACTTGATTGATACCTGCAAATGATATTGTGTCGCCATAATAATGTATATCAAGGAAGAAGCTCTGCATGAGTGAGATGGAAAATGTGAGGAATGGTGCCTGACGCACCGAGTGCACGAAGGAGCCTCCGTATCGCCCAGGACTCGGACTCGGCGAACCCCGAGAGACTTAGGTGGACGTCCTCAGCACCTTGTGAGAGGACACGAGGGGAAACCATACGTCAGCGCACAGTGCCTGCAAAACGTACCAGAGAGAGAAATCAAACCTGGTACTGGCGTCTCAATCTTCAACGGCTTGAAAGAAACGTGCTCGTCGACAGAGCATATCCGTTCCTCGTATATACATCTCTCCAACCAACACTCTGTCCGATACTTCTTCCGCTCTCGTTCGTCACACTCTTGCTGAAAGAACTTGCTACCACTGAAAAAAAAATACACACATGCATACTCCATAAACCATCCCAGAAACAACCAAAAAAAAAAAAGCACACACCTCACCAATCTCACGAGGATATAATCCACCTCATCATCAAGTCCACCCTCTGGAACCATCACGCCACCAGAACCCTCGATCGCCGCACGCACATTCACACACTTTGCTTCCCCGAGCACGCGGAACCTCAGACCTGCAAAGAGAGAAGGGCAGCACGAAACAGCCACCGTAGAGGTAGAGCCACCGGCGTCGGCGCCAGCCTCTACAACATTCCCGCCACATAGCGGACGAGTCGAAGTGCGTCTGAAGGGCTGACGGGGGGCAGGGCCACTGCCATTCGGCAGCGGGGCAAACGAATTTGCGCGTCTAAACGATGAAAGGACGCTCCCGCCAGCGCCTATAGTGGCTGCTCCTTCTCTTACCGCTGCTTTCGGTGCTTTGGTGATCTTTGTGGGCGATGGCTGAACTGGAGGTTTCTCTGATCCCTGTGATTTCGAAGGGCTGCGTACAAGTTTCCCGCAGGCAATCTCGTATCCGCGGGGTTTGAGGAGGCTTTGCCAGACTTGGAGTGTCATAGCGGGGAGACGTTTCACAGTGGCTATCTCTTCCTCTGGTTCGTCATGGTTCTGTAATGCAGCGGGTGCAGAAGCTGGTTCTGGGGGGAGCGCTTCGATGGAAGGTGGTGGAGAACTGGGTGCTGGGTTGAGAGGTGTTGGGTTGAGCGGTATGCACAAGGTTATGTTGGAAAGTTACCTTCAGGTATCAACTTTCGTTCTGGTCTAGGATGATGTACTTGATACTTGTTCTCGTCGAATCTGCCTTTTGAGTTCGAATACATTTATTACCGAATACAACAACGAAATGGTCCCCCCCAACTTACCTCCGAATTCGAGTGAGTCCCAGAACCATTCCTCCCAAATCAGATAGATCTTAGCCTCGCCCTTCTTGTTAAATTTCTCGGCGTACAGCATTTTTTCCGTCTTTTCATCGCCCGAGCAGAGGAGATGGGTAACTTTGACGGGGCGTTCGAGGTTCTTGACGTAGACGCCTTGTTGCTGGGTCAGCAGCTTGTTTATCTCCGTTCGTCTTAGGATGTCGTTGATTCCTGACAACGAGAGAATGACGCCAGAAAATATGGGTAGGCGGTGTTTCTCCACGGTCTGGTTGTCGACGAATACGTGAGCGGCATAAAAGAAAAGGGAAGAAAAAGTTGATGGGCGGACCTCATGCAGATCGACATCATCACCTCGAAGCCAGATTTGATAGCTTTCGGTAATCCATGAAGGTTTGAGTATTGGTATTTTTCTTTGGAGAGCGCACTGAGAGACGACATCTAAGCGGGTTTCCCACGGTACGGGTGGGATGCTCACCATGTACTTTGCACCGCCGTGGGTCTCCGCAACGAGATGAGTAATTCGGTCTGTGAATGCAGACACGGGGAGGGCTCCAAGCTCGATTGCTTGCTTGAACAAGGTCGGCTGAGAGTTTGGTGTGAGAGATAAAGAGTGACAGCAATGATGGATTCGGGCCAACCTTGTCAACGATTCCTGTAGCGCACAGAACGACGCCCTTGAATGGCCTTGGACATAGATCGAAGCAGCCATCGCCCGTGTCGTCACACTGCTGGCTGTCCTGGGCCCACCAAGTGTTTTCTGGTTCACGCGACGCAGAATTTGAATACTCGAGTTGCGGTGGACGAAGTTTCACATTTGGGACCTAACAAAATTTCAGTTTGCAGGAGATTCTTGGTGGGAGAGTGCACGCACCTTGTTGGACTTGTTTCGACGCTTCATACTCGGCGTGGCACGGTGATCATTGATGGTTTCCGTCTTTGGGTGTAGAGTCACGTGATGACTTGAGGGTAGGCTCAGTCGTGAATCCTGTTATTTGCGGTATTTATTACTTGGAAATATTCAGTTTGCCGGTTACTACCACAGCTTTATACCCTTGGAGTACTTCTTGTAAGCAGGTTTACAGCATCGCCACTATAAATGCAGAACGGGTGCTGCGCCGCTTAACCGTCCCCATCATGTCGTCCACCGCAAAGGTCCCCTTGACTTTTCGTCAACCGTTCAAGGCAATCTACATCGCCCTTCGGCTGTTGTCACTCCTGCCTCTTCTTCCTTTCTGGACGGTGTATTACTCTCTGTTCCCCCGCCCACGAAAGTCTTGGACACTCAAAGAGACCGTAATTGTCCGACTGATTCGTTGGGTTATGCCTCTGGGTGCCACCTGCGGCATATCCCCACTCAGGACAGACAAGGCCCGCCAAGTTCCACAATCAGAGCTAAAAGAAACCAGCTTTCTCTGGCTGGAGCCTGTTGGCGGTAGTTCGATCAAAGGATTCGCTCGTGACGACAGAATCCACCCAGTTCGAGTGCCGGCATATGTCTGGCCCAAAGGGGCTGACTGGCCAATGGATGACGGATTTGTTGGCCTGTGGATTCATGGCGGCGGATACATGATGGGAAATGCTTCCGAGTCTTTTGGAGGATGTGAGTAGGAAATGGTCCTGATCAAGCACGACCAACCGATGTTGCTTTGTGTTCAAGCGGCCATTCCCCGCACTATATGCCAGGTAACGTACAGTACTAATAGATTAATCAGTTCCTCGCCGAAAACTTGACATGATTGTAGAATTCAGATATCAAACGCATTCTTTGTCCGTTCTATTTTCGTTGTTGGCATTCATAAATTCATGTAAATATTGACCAGCCGTTGACTATCGTCTGGCCAGCGAAGGATGCCACCCTGCACAACTCCTTGACGTGCTGGCGGCATACTCACATCTGGTACAAACGCTCGGCATTGACCCAAACAGGATCATTGTCATTGGGGCCTCTGCTGGAGGCAAGGCCTTTTGTTCCATTCATCCTGGATATCCGCTGATTCAACACCCGTAGGGCATTTAGCGTTAATTTTGATGCGGTACTTGTACGAGGAGAAAGTTTTTCCGCTTCCAGCTGCTGTGATGCTGTTTTCCGTGCGTGTTCCCACCTTGACTATGCATGTCCTTTTCTGATTGGCAATTAGCCCTGGGTGGATATGGGTATACAACACCCACATATCTGATAATGCAATTCACAATTGACGCAATTTTCACAGCGATCGACAAAGAAATGCATGAACGACCGTCAGTTGTCCGCCCAAACATGACTTCCGACATCCTCGCTCCGTCGTATCAAACCAATCTCTTGTTCTTGGGCCACCACTCCCCTGACATCCTCTCCACGCCTTATCTCTCAGCAAGTAGGTGTCAATTTTAAGAAATATTTGTATTCGGGTATTGACGTTCCTCTGAACAAAAAAAAAGACCTTGCGCCCCCAGGCTCGTATGTCGGGTATCCCAAGGTGTTCATATCTGTCGGTGATGCTGAGGTATTCCAGCGCGAATGTGACCAGCTTGTCGAACTCTTGCGGAATGACGCCGTCGATATCACGTACGACGTACAGCAGGATGCCGTTCACATGTTTTGGGGGTCCGGCGCGGACCTCGTTCCGTCAACTGGTGCTCGGAATCGTCTTGCACAGCGTGTATATGAGTGGATCAACGCGTTAGCGGCCTGATATCCAAGTAGTCTCTTCGCCTTTGTTAGGCTTGCTGTATATCAGTGCTGCTATAATTACATTAGATGTGTTCTTCAAGTTGCCTTCGACTCGAGGTATAAACTTCAGTCAAGGTAAATGTGTTTTGTTCATCTTCAACAAGGTGCACCTTTGTTTGACCCGGTGGAATTAATAAAGGACTCTTACATGATCAAATAGACCCGCAGACTAGTCAAATGCTCGACTGGTAAGACGGGAAATGATGGCGGCTCTTGACAGTCCCGAGGGGAGCCCTTGAGCCAATTCTCGGTATCCCGTTTCTCGGTTTGTGGGTACAAAACACTGCCATCGGTTGGTTGACGTTATTACTCCCAGGTTCATGACGATCAGCGCTGAACGTTGAATGTTGGATCACGGTAGGGATGACTCGGATGTCAAGAAACCAATTGATAGCCGGTCGTCGTGTAGATGGCCTCTAATAGTGCTTGTACTATGTAATGGGATCCACAAACGCTCGACAGTAGTAGCTGAGAGTTGTTGCCAGGCAGACAAAAACGACGGCGCCGACGTGTACAGCCTACAAGTGCCGTGGTCGTGGATATTGCAGGACATCGCATCGGTCCTTTCTACTCGCACCCAACCGTTGTTTCTTGCGTCCCGTCCACCGTCGGGCGAACAGCTCTGCACAGGTGAAGCCAGGCGGGTGCCTGAGACAATCAGGTGAGGCCGGTCACGTGGTTATATGTTGGATTTGGCGCTAAATTGGGCCACCCGCTCTTGCGTCCCTCTGTTTCAAATTTCCTGCGCAACCCCCCTACTGTCTTACGACCCCTCGTCGTTGCCGCTCACGATTACCACTAACTTACCGTGTCGTTCGTGTACCAGTGCTCTCAGCCTTGAATTTGAACCTGACACTCTCTTGCAGACTCACGTTCACTAACGATCACATAGAGAAACAACCCACAGCTTTAGAAAGAAAGAAAATATGACAACTCCTACGCAGCAACTGCCACCTTGGTTGTCTTTCTCGACGGCCACGCTGACCAACGATGCCGGGAACCCAGTTGCAACCACCTCTAGCCTGGTCTACTTACCACTGACCTATTACGGTCCAAGTGTCAGTGGAATTTTTCACTTCTCTATTGTTCCAACTCTCTGGGTTCGATCTTGGTGGACATCTTTGACTATGGCCACTTCTGCTTGAGATTGCCCAGGAACGATGGGAGCCGAATTAGTCGAAATTCGTTTGTAGCCCTTCATTGTCATCATGTTATACTTTTCGTTTTCGTCCAATGTATTGTTGTACCACGTCGCTAATGGATGTGTGCATCTAGGTCCCGCTCGGCACTTTATTCACGTTCGGTGGGGTCACGACTCCAGCATCGATAGCTCTTCCATCCGCAACAACCATCACGCCGGGTCCCTCATCACCATCATCTCCTGCGATACCTCCATCTTCTATCATACCGTCATCTCTCCCTTCTTCCGTGATACCGTCTTCCTCCGTGATACCGCCTTCCTCATCCTCACCAACTTCCGCGATACCTCCGACAACTTCCATCCTTCCGTCTTTATCTTCCACAACACCTCTCTCATCTACCGCAATTTCTACTTCATCTACCACTATACCAACTTCATCATCATCCTTTTCACCGACATCCTCCGTTTCATCATCCTTATCAACAGTAATGACAGTAACCACTCCCACGACAAGCGCAAGCTCAACTGTCACAGCAGCCGCTATCCCCAACGCTTTATCCAATTCCAACAGAAATGCAATCGTTGCTATTGTTTTGGGTGCCATTCTCGGCTCCGTCCTCATTCTCCTCCTCGGGCTCCTCTTCATCCGCTGGCGAGTGCGCCGCAATCGCAACCAACAAGCATCCGAATTCAGCTTCGAAGCTCCTGTCTGGGCCGACTGGTCAATGGTAGAACGAAATGGCCAGTCCCGTGATCCAGATCCGGACCGTCCGGCTGGCGAAGGTGTTCCGCGAGAAACTGGCGACGAAATTGACCCATTCTTGACACGTGTAGCCGATGCTGCTGAAACCGGACCAACCAGACCAACCAGCCAATCAGTACCACCGGCATCGCCTATAGGTCAGGCTCTTCAAGGAACTGTCGCCCCTGCTCCCGACGACGATGTTTCCGAAGGATCCTCGGCGAGATCTGGTTATGGCACTTTACTCGAGCGCTTCCCCACTAACATCGGTGAACGACAAGGACACATCATGCCCCCAGAAGATCTGCTCAAAGTAGACACACTACAGGACGTACCCTCCGATCACGAACCGCGAACCTTTTCCTCACTATCGCCTCCCCCTCCCGTCAACCCAGATCGTATAGTAGGGTTTGGGAGAATCCCGCTGACACAGAAGGCGTCCCAGCGTCTGTCGCACATCTCTGACGTCGACGAGGCCGCTCTCCTCACTGCGCGTCGCGTACGGATTCAAGATGTAGGTGCCCGACCGCGGCCACGCCCATCGTCAGCTTCGCGGCCACCATCTGCTGGGCCTAGCGGATTCGTCGGCAGCCTCGGGCTAGGGGCCCTCACAGGGCTACGGGGCCTGAACTGGTTCAAGAGCAGGGATGTTCCTTCCCGGCCAAGTTCATACGTCTCGCAAGCCCTGAGCGACCATGAGATCGAGGCGGGCAAGGCACTATTGAGCAACGTGCGTCAGTCGACTAGCCGTATGGAAATTGGCGTTGGCCCTGATGGTACCCGGCCGATATCGAGCGTTAGTACAAAGAGTATGATGTCTGGGAACACTGTTTATCACGATGCGCCGTCCTCGTTGCGAGGGACGCCCGAGTTGGCACCCCTCCCGCGGGCGTTGACACCTGCTAGTCAGGGAAACGGGAATGGGAGCGGCAACGTGCAGGGGTTGTCGCAGAGCCGGCCCAGTAGTGGCGTCGGCTATCCCGTTGATCCACCTGCATATGAGTACCCAACACATATCCTCGACACACAGTCCCCGACACAGACGAACATCAATCTCACTTTCCCACCTGGTATGGATATCCTTGACATCCCCGCACCACCGCCCGCATCGCCCTTTGGGTCTGCGTCGCCGTGGGGCTCTTCGTCTTCTTCCCGGGGAAGCATGGGCAACCTCACGTTCCCACCTGGCTTGGCATTGCTTACGACTCCACGGCCGTGGTTGGACTCGTCTGATGGATCTGCATCGTATGGCACTGGTGGAGGCTCTAGTGGACGTAATAGTGATGGGGTTGCGATTGATGTGCTGGAGGAAGATCCGCCGAGCGCTGGGGACCGGTGGCGGTCACTGGCGAGCGTTACTGAAGGTCCGCGGAGAACAACTTTTGGTTTGGTGAGTACCGTGTTTCAGTTGTCCTCGGTTGTATAATATGCGCCTTTGTGCTATGTGACTCGTGCTTACTTCTCTTTCGATCCGACATAGCCCCAGGTTATCCATCCAACTGAGCCTACAGTGTCCGAACAAGGCTCCTTACACTCGCGTTCGCATCTAAGTCCTCAATCTAGTGGTTCTGCTCCTGCATCGGCGTTGCATATCTTATCGGCTTCAGGTGGCTCTGCGTCGTCCCGACCTTCTGGTCATACCGCGATGAGCAGTGGTAATAGTCGAGGCTCCTACGCGCAGGGAAGTGTGGCTTCCGATGGGCGTTGGCAGGTTAGAGGCCTGGGTTTGACATCAAGGGCCCCGTCGATGTCTGCGTTTGGTGGTGTCGGTGTCGCTGGAATCCGGCCAGTGAATGAGCACGGGTACTTGTCGCCGTATCCGTCGCCCCCACGATCGCCGTTGGCGCTTGCGCCGACGCATGCTGACACTGTCCCGAGTGTTGCAACTGAGGGGACTGGAACTGGGACCGAGACCGGGATGGCTGCAGCGACAACCGTGGCAGAGACCGGGACGACCCAAGCAGCGGACGAGCCTGGGAGCCTGGCGAGTGTTCCGTGGGCAGGTGGCTTGGCTAGTGATTGGAACCCGAAGTGATCCCTAAATCGATTCTTCGTGACTATTTCAATGCTGTCATGGCGAGTCTGATGCTTTTTAGCGGAGGTCCACGCGTTCGGTCTATCCTACCTACGTCAAGTTTTCGGCCCTAGGAGCTTTTCGCATTTGCTTTCGTTTCTTTCGGCTCCGGGTTCGTGTTTGCGTTGCGCGTGCGTTACACATTGGGTTGGATAAGATGCATGAATTCTTTTTTTGATTGACGGAATGTCAATATCTTGTTCTGTATCACCGCATGTAGATTTCATTCTTTTTTCATTCTGTTTGTTGGGTATATGGTTCTCAAGATCTCAAGATCCGCGATGCCTACAGTATGCTTTGCATTACTACGTACCATACCTATGCTTGTCCTTGCTTCATCTATTACGATCATGATAAACCCTCACTGCCAGTGGCCATGATGCAATCATATGCATCAACCTCCTCGGGTTGCCCTCATCTTGGAAGCCTGTACTGGTTCTCGGAATAGAAATCGGGTTAAAAATCATCTAACGTAAGGTAAGGTTGTAAACTGGGGCGAATAGTATATGGGGCGAATAATATGGGAAACATTGTCTATGACAAGTAGTAACAAATAGCATCCTTAAGAGCCAAAGAAATCCACACAACCAATTACCCATCAATGTCAGCCACCGCTGGCAGAAGTGCCAGTGGAACTCGTTCAGCGTCCATATCAACTGGATCTAACTCGATTCCACGACCTCCGCCTTCATTGTCACTACCCTTCATCTCACTGTTATCTGGACCATCACAATCCAGATGAAAGTCAATAAGGTGATCTTGCAAAAAAGCCACGAGACCGATTTGTTCATCCTCTGGAAGGCGAACTTTTTCCTCGAGACGACGATATTTATCTGGCCAGGCCTCTCGATATTTGCTTCTTTGAATGCGATCTGCGATCCCGAGAACTGAGAGTGGTTTGATTCCTGTGAATAACACTTTCATCAGAATCCTTCGTGGAATTTGCATTCAATGTCATACCACATAGACGAAGTAGCAGATTACCGCCAAAAAACAGTGCAAACACGCCATTGACAACGGTCCAGAAACCACCTACAGCAGCAAGGCCGCTCAAAAGAGATTTTTCCCTATGGTCCTCGGTAATTATCCAGTCTGATACGTCATCTGGACCATACAGGCGTAACGTTGCGGTATTCGCAAGCCGGGGGACGAGGGGGGAAGGATCAGGAATAAGCGGAGCAATATTCCCGATGAGGAATGTCCTAGACTTGATGAATAGCTGGCATCAGTACAGTATCATGCAAAACTGATAGAAGAGAAATGAGGTCTCATACACTAGATATACCTAGAGCAGCCAGAAGGGGATGCTGAAACCGTCGTCGGAAGTCGCGTGAAACACCACCAAAAAGATGGCTTCCTGGTGTCAATTGAGTTGGTAATGTGTTGTCAACAACATCCGCTGTCTTGTTGGACAGTCCAACAAGGATCGAAACTGCGTTCAAGCGTGTGTCGACAAGGCTATCGGATATGTTTAATGCAGTGAAGTTGATTGTAATCAGCAAATCGGGAGTTGTCAACGACGATCTGCTCTGCATTAGTTTACGAGCTGAATATGGCCTATGAGAAATAAAGATATAACAGGGACTCGTTAGATGTGCACCTGACAGGTTATAACCCAGACGATTTGGGCAGAAAGTAGTAATTATTTGAATAACTGGATCAGTTTGGACGCCTCTCAAAGTTCCGCCCTTTATCACGTTACCAGGTTGGTGTTCGCATTGTGGCCGAAATGGGTCTAGAGAACAGAATAACACATTAACAAGCATGCCATGATATCATACTTTACACACCCGAATTATCCCAAAGGGCAGTTATATTGACTGCAGCCTTGAACTCTTCCACCTGACTTGCTGCAGGATTTTCCATGTCCATAAACTGAGGATAAAAAGATCAGCAGATAAGTGAGCGTATTGACAATACGCTCACAGTCAAGATACGCCAAACGGGTATCTCCAGAGGAAAGTCGTATTTGGGATCAGAAGTGCGTAATAATTTGGTGTTGAAGAATCCCGTCTCGCGGATGGGATCAACGATTACTGCGAACGCACCAAATGATAGAAGCACAAATAATAAGCTAATCGCAGAAAAGCCGCGAAGATTTACGATCGCTTTGTATTCCTCTCTGACATGGCATAAAATCAAATGGAACAATCCTGGGTCAGTCTTATCTTTGGTGTGAGATTTTCAACATACTTTATGCGGGTTTTCCACGGAGATATTCCAAACACAATATAGAAGGATTCTTGCGGAGATCTTCCAAGAATGGATGATAGGCCTGTGGCCTCTGGATCACTTTTGGGGAAGTCAGGCAGAGACTGTTCAAAGAACTCGAAGTGTGATGTTAAATTGCCCCCATTGGATTTAATGATGGCGTGGAGGCGGAACACCCATAGACTTATCAATAACAACAGCTGGAAATAGAGTGTTGCCACCAGTAAAACGCGTTCCCCAGATGCCCAACGATCAACCGAGATTAAATAATGACGCAAAACACCCCAAGCTGAATAGCCCCTGCCTTGTAAGCCGAGGAACACCCATGACCTAGTCAAATAGCCTACTCACAAGCTATCTCTGAAGAAACCAAGATCCAGTCAAGCAATGTATACAAAGCCTTGGGCGCAAAGACGCTGCCATTAAAAGTGTCAGGATCTGCAAAGATAACGGTATGGCTTGCCTACCTGGAGAGATGGTGTATCAGTATGATGATCCATAAAGTAAGACTTGGGCCGAAAAAAGGCGGCTCTGAGTCAGGAGATTTATCAAGGTAGCGAATGGCCAGGCGGTCCGCAATACATGCAACGGTTACAGTGACCAAGGCACGAAACACATAAAGTCTCGGAGTGTGATGTAAAAGAAAGGCCTCCGCTCGTTGCAAAAAACAAGTGACGAAAGGCATGAGTCTTTGAAAACGATTCTCCATCCTCCAGCAAGTTCGTACCAGTGAGGGAATCCAACGGAAAGGGAAGTTGAGAAGTCTGAAGAATGTTATAAGAACATACTTGTCTGACAGAAAACTTCTTAAGCGCTTGTCTGCCAGCCCCAGGCACTTTACATAACGCGTCTTCACGTTGAAAAAGCTGTATCTGGGCTTTACATCTTGCAATTAAGCGGTGAATGTATGAGAGTACACAGGAGACAAGTACCGGCGTTTCCCCGGGTGCCTGTGCATTATTCCATTTTCGCCCTTTGCTGATCGTTGAATGAGGGCAGGTATAGCCCGGTATGGTGGCCAAAGAACCTGGATGGCTTGATTAAGGGTGAACTTTTGCCGAAAGTTCAAGTTGAAAAACACCGAGGTGACATACGTGTTATACCGTGTTACAAAATTTGCCTACCGTGAGTACAAGTTTTCAATACACCTGACCCCTGTACCTCACCTCAAATGTCACTCACGAGTTTACGACAACATTTGAAGTGAAAGGTGCGCGATACTTTTCTTGAAATGGTGACAGTTACCGTTCTGTGGGGCTTGCTTGTACACTGCCAGTGTGTTTTTGACACTCGCTGTCAACTCATGAATCCATGTTCACTCTCGTCATCAACATATCGATATGCTACGTACGAGCAGATAGCCAACAGTGGATCGCAAGACCGAATATGTTAGTTTCCAGGACAACTTTCCTATCGTCAGGAACAGCAAAATGGGGATAAATGTGAGTGTTTACTGAAAAAGCAACCGACGCACTGAGCCCCGATCTCTTTGTAAGTAAGACTATCATCCCACGTGCTTTCATCGCCGTGTTCATCACCACCTTCATCTGCCAAAGCCGTCGAATTGTACGAAGAACGCTGAAGAGCTTTCCCATGGTTCTCGCGTCAGTGACAGCTCGACGTCTTTTTGTATTCTGTTGTTACATATGGTGTGTAAGCTTGTGATCTTGATAAAGTTAATGAGCGCACCTTCAGTGCTGTCTAACAATTCCTATGATATCCATCTTCAGCAAGTGGTTCCAGTTGTCGGAGTTTCTTGTCTTTCGACGAAAATCTTAAGAAGAGCACTAGCCAACATTGGTGGACATTTGGAGTTTTAACTTTTTAAATCACCTATCTCCAGCGAGCCCAGAGGACCAATGACCTGCAGAGTCCAGAAACGAAGATCCTCGGATGCCAAACGAATCGCTGGCGTATTGAAGGAGCAACTGTCGTCGTTTATTTGGCAGCCGATGACTGCTACTCCCTACAACGGCGTGTTGTCCGCCAACTCACCCCGACCCGGTGAGCAATAATTTCCCTACGGCTCTGTTTGGAATCTGGCGCCCCGCGTTCTCGCCGAAGATCTCTTCCTAACACGAAAGGAATCTTTCACATCGCATGCACATCTATGTCGCAGATCCTCGGATGCCTTCAGTGTTGTTTCATACGGTACGCCGCTGGGCAATTCCGGCCTGACCCGCCACGGTAAATTTCAGTTCACTGGGGAGGCAGAAAGACTTGTATGATCGGGGATATCTATAGCGAAGGTCGTTTCATTATGCAGGAAATTCTGCGTAAGGTTGGCATGTCAACTTGCAAGGAGACAACAATACCATCAAATCACATCACCTGCCAGATATAACACATATACGACTGCAGCTCATCGGGCTTTCGCGCCACAGAGGGATTTCCAAAACATTCCGGTGGCCGATGTCGTGGCCGGACTACCCCGCTATCTTTGGTACAACTTACATAGAGAAGGCTTGTTTGAGCATATCGAGAGGTGCACATGCCCAAGCGGTCACCCGAGGAAAACATGCCCCAGCTGCGTGGCTTGTCACTTCGGTCATTGGGGGCGCCATAATTATGATATCCGTTCTACGATGAGGTAGCCATCCCAGGTTCATGAAGGAGGCTGAATATATTATACGCAATACATTACGGAACGCAGAACGAGTGTGAGAAAACATAGTATGTAAATATATCCATGCGTGGGACCTCGGTGAGCATCACGGGAATGCAGGTTTAATTGATGGTTTGAAGATTGGCAACGGATGTGCCTGCAAAAATGCCATGGACAAGATGTCATCACAGGCAAAGGAAACAATAAGCAAACAGTCATACCTCAGTGTTGAATACATATTCTGTTGGACGTGCAAAATCACTCATCAAACGGATTGAAAATGGAGAAGATGGGAGACGCACTGTGTAAAGGCAGAATACTAGTATCCGAGAAAGTGAGGTACAGGTATTTTAGAGTTTCGCTCTGAAAAAGTGGTGAGCCAACGTTTGTCAACAGAGCAGGGAATGTAAACTGACCAAAAAGAACGTCTCCTGCTTATCGTCGAAGGATACAGGCACTGTGTCCACATCCAAGACGGTGGCATAACCCCCACTGGCCAACCGACAATGCTTCTCGATAGACAAAAATATCTTCCAGGCATACTGCCGGTAGCGGACATCTCCGGTTAGGCGCCAAGCAAGAAACAAGGATTCCACTGTCTCGGGACTATCCAAGCCGTGTGAGCGAGTAAAATCGATAGCAAAAGTTTACAGAGCTGACCGTAACATATATCGAGCGTCATACGTTGATGGCCCACCTTTCCTGATAACGAAAATCAGATGTCTATCATGTTGGTCACAGCAAAGACAACGACCCACCGGGAGCCTTTGATATACCAGTCCCTGTCCGAGCCGTCGGCGGTAGTTCTGAATTGTACAATCTCCGGGGAGAGGCCACTATGAAAATCGCAATAAAAAGGCTTGAATCCTCCATGATTGTAATGCGCACGTTTCCGTTTCATGAGTATACATGCACGTCTCAAGGAGGTCAACTCCAGTTTTCCAGTCCCGCCAGCCTCGAGGAGATAGCTCCTCGGAACGAGGAGGAACAGAAACAATACCTGTACGAGCACCAGTAGTTGTAGCACCTAGCATCAGCGACCCGGCGAGGAAGCACACTAGATGATCTTGTTTGGGATGGGGATTCCATGATCTACACCACGACAACTTGTTTCAACTCGATCCACAGTAAACCAGATGGCAGTGGTTTCACTCGATGACATACGTTTCACCATTAGCATTCTTTTGCGGGATGAGTTCTGCCATATATGTCATTTGTTTCGTCACTGTCTTCCGTACCAAATGGTCGTGAATGCCTTGCATTGCATCCTCGTACATCTGACAATTGATTGAACAAAACGTCGATAAGCGAGTTTATCGTTTACGAACTTTTCGATAAATGGGTTGAGTTCGGTTCTATCGATTCTATTATATGTGTCACTGTCCGGGCAAAGTGGGAGGCTGCTTACAGTCTGCAAATACTGTTTTCTGTCACATGGCGAACCATCTCGTTAGCCAATGAGGGATGTATAGTCTAAAAACAGGTGATTCACAGGAGATACTCATAATAGGAATCACCCCGCGAGCCAAGTCGAATCTCAGATTGGATAAAGGTGCCTTTCTCGGCACTGATACTCCAGGAGTGAATAATGTACCAATCAATGGAAAAACAAATATAGTACCTCATGAAAATGGGCACCAGATTGTGGTCCAGCTTCGCCTTGTGAATCACGGACATCACGTTCTCGACTTTGTACCAATACCTGTCGTCGCTTGTTAATTCAGCCAAGTACCGAAATTCCAGCTGTAGGGTGGCTGCTTCAGCAGTACTGATGGAGCCTGGAGACCATTGATCGGGTATCCCGGTACCTTTGGCAAGATTTACAGAAGGAAGGGGAAGGCCAGAAGGTGTATTGAAAGAGGGGAGCATCCGGTCTGCCAGGTCAATAGCATGTTTCAAGTAGATATGGTCGGAGGATAGATGGTATACACTCAGTAAGCCACCAAGTACCCGAATGGTAGTCTAGCTCAAGACGACGATGATGACGCAATTCGAGAGAAGGATATTGACAGCCACACCTCAAAAGTATTGAAATTGCCCTCTCTGTCAAAGATCAACTTCTTTTCTACCCATTGACGGGCACGCGAATACTCGGCGTCCAATCCCATGATGAACATGGTGTCGATCGCATCGACGACAGTGTATCCAATCCCACCGGCAGTTGAGAGATTAGAACCCTTGCCGCTGACGGGGTGGTATTCGTCCGCACCCATAGAATCTCGTTCTATGTGAACCGATAAATAAAATTTTGGGGTCTAGCAGCGCGGAGGACGTACCGTATGCATGCCACGCGTACTGCGAGACACATCGTGAGCCTGGAAGTGAAGAAGGAATAATATATTCGCGCACCTTGAACGCATCTACAACGGCATCTCGCTTTGGGACATCTGCAGAAAGCGAGAATAGATGGACTTCATGACCGTGCGGATGCAATCTTGAGTGCGGAGCAAACACCCAGGGCAGCAGATACTACCAACGAGCCCAGATGAGGAGTTGAGCTGGAGAGAAATTTGAAACCCTACCAGGTATGAGCATGTGCAAAATATGATCAGCGCAACAGCAATGGGCAAGGTAGGATACCGTAATAGGCGACCTGGTCGAGAGTTTTGTACCCGAGCCTGCATGCTTATAAGAAGTTCGAAAGTACTGACTGGCGAAGAGCCTAACCTGCGGGTTGGCTGGAAGATGGCTCGAATACGATGCCCGCCTTCTCATTTGCGACAGTTTGACGGGAAGAGCCTTAGGAGTGTTAGGGCTGAAAATTTGGATATTCCATGGTCCTTGTGACAAACTCCGCCTGTGATATATATACCACCAACTTGTTACCCAGCACAGGGTGCACCGTGCAACCTCCTACCACCCTTGACGCTCCCTAATAATTTCAATTTCAGCGGGTGTCGACGGGTCGCCAATGATATGGCTTCAAATACGACTGAGGAATCCTTGCGAGCAGGGAAACTGGATTTACCATCCCCGTCGCCAACATGCGATTTCGAGATGAAGTGTTTTTCTTGTTCCTAGTATCGTTCCAACTCGCTGCTGGGTCTTTTGTCAACAAGACCATCGACGACGCCGACCCTTCATTGCGATATTTCGGCGCAAACTGGAATGCCGTCACTGCTTCCAATGTTGCCCTTTGCTGCGCGTACGCACTTGATCCTTCCAAAATGATCAGCGGCACCTGGCACGACGGGGCTGTGGGCAGTCAAGAAGGTGCAATGTCTATAAGCCTCACCTTCAGCGGTTTGTGTCGACGTTCTGGTGAGGTCTGTTAGCTACTCACTTGATGAACACAGGTGTCGCAATCTACGTCTATTTCGCTCTCATCAGTAACACGTCCGATCTCACAAAAATCGGCTTCACCCTTGACGGTGACGCAACAGGACCCTACCTTCATAATGCTTCCAACTTCGGAGGTCAGAATGCCTATCCGGAATTCACATACAACCAAAATATTTTTTCAAAGCAATCGCTAGCAAATACTAACCATACTCTCAACCTTACACTCGCTGACACTGGAGACGGTGTTACTGCAAACGTGGCGTTCTTTGATTACATTATTGTCACGTACGTAGCTGATTGGTTTGACTTGTAATTCCTCACTCACCATGATACAGGGAGGAGGTGGTAGTTCCACTTCCTCTTACAACCACCAAACCAGCCGCCGTAACGTCGTCCTCAGTAGCCGAACTGAAGTCATCTCCAACGGTCGGGCAGGGGCCATCTTCGAGTGTCGGCTTGAAGCCATCGACAACGGTCGTGCTGAGGCCGTCCTCGACAGCCGGGAGGTCGTACTCGACGGTAGCGCCAACACCGTCAACCGCCGTCGAGTCGACGCCAGATGCGTCACCACCGATTTCTGCTTCTTCGCGACATCCGTCCAATGAACTCGTAGTAGGCGGAGTTATTGGAGCCCTTTCAGGGCTGGCCTTGCTTGTCGCTCTTCTAATTCGTTTCATCCGAAAATACCGAGCTGGAGTTTCTGTAGATAGAGATTATATCTTCCCCCGAGGAGCGATGGCTATTACTCCGTTTGATGCGACCCAACCCACCCCCATGCACTCGCGTACCAACTTGACAACTGCGATGGAGGGTGAAGCTCAGGAAAGAGTTGAATCGCCCTTTGGTAAACTCGATCAAGTGAGACGGGGAATCGAGTTGTATGTAGCAAAAACGTCCCAACAAACGGCGGAATCTCAGGGCACAAGTACCAGCGGTGTGAGCCCTTCGGAGGCAGGCACTTCGGAGGCAGGCGCTTCGGATATTTCTGAGTGGAAACGGGAATTGGCGACGCTGAAAGTACAAGTGGGGCAACTTGTGCAACAAACAAGCTCACCACCTCCTGACTACCACAGTTCGACCTGAGTATGTACCACTGTGCGGTGCCTCAGTCATTCCATTCCTTTGATACCTACTATATATCCTTCATTTCCTTGTAGCATCTGTACATGCATTTCAGACGTCTGACTGTAATATTACAAGATGGGCGCTTATTTTACCAAATGAAGAAATCCTGGAGTCCAACCTCATCATGGTCAGACTCTTCACCGGTGCTCTTCTGTCGGTTCCTGCCTTGCTTGCCTTTCAGGGTATGTTTTATCTAAAATGTATATAACACAGCACCGAAACTTCTTAGATTTTCTATCCGTGATAGTCGAACACCCTATCAACGGCCTTGTTGTCGCTCGAGAAGTCCCTGATCAGTGTCGGGAATCTTGCGACTCCGTCCTCAGGGATATCACGGTAAGTTAGATATCACAAGCCCCATTCTAATCCAGACCCCGTTCACAGCAGCCATGCACGACCATCGTCTGCAATTGCAACGACGCCATCGGGGCTGGTGTCACGGCCTGCGTCAGCTGCGTTGTAGAAATCGACCCTGAACCGTCCCATACTTCCCATATCCAGCATTTCAGTAGCGGTGCGTGTCTCCTTCAGATTATCAAATACCGTTTTGTCACTCCGTTATCTCTTCTTCGTTTCGGCTTCTTTCTAAATGCAACTCCATCAGCCTTCTTCTCTGATTGCGCAGACCGCGGTTTCCCCCTTGACAATACTACCGCAGCCGCAGCTGCTAGTGCTTTTCACCCAGATGGCGGCGCGACGGGAACGAGACTGCAAGATCTACTTGCCCTGTCCTCCAAGCTTGGTCTCGGTCGAGTCGTAACCACAGCCTATACGATGATAGTGGCAGCCTTTATCGGTGCACCGCAACAAGCCGAAAATGTGCACTCAGTCTCACGTCTTTCCGGTTGTGGCGTACAATCGCCGTGGAAGTTTGACTCGACATACCATAGCAATCAGACCATTGGCGATCGGTCCTTCTACGTTCACATTCCCGTATCTTACGACCCAAATGCCACTCATGCCGTCGTTTTGAGCTTTCACGGATTCCAAAGGGACGATGTACGACAAGAGAAGATATCTGGGTTTTCACAGCATGGCTTAAAGATTAATAATCGGGTGGGCCTGGTTTTGCTTGCGTGATTCCGTGCTTTTTGGAACTTTTTTTCTTTCTGGTTTTGAATTAGGGTATCATTGCCGTGTATCCGTTAGGTGCATGGGGACCAGGCAAGGATGGTCACTCGATTGACCGAGCGTGGCAGGGTGCACCGTACGCCAAAGTGAGCTTTTACTGTACTACTACTCTCGCCAGGGAGGCTCTGTGCTAACAGGCATCTTGGGAAAACAAAACAGCCTGGCGTAAATGATGTAAGTTCATCATCCAGAGATTACATTAGTTTTATCGACCACCACTGGTGTCAAATTGTCAATGGTAGATTGCATTTACAAGGAGCATCATCGATCAACTGAAAGCCAACCTCTGCGTGGACGAAAAAAGGATCTATGCCGCTGGAAAGAGCAATGTACGTTATGACTTCTTTGATGTTTTGGTTGTTTGAATTTTAATCCCGATATATGTGAATTCAGGGTGGGGGTTTTGTACGTTTCATTTTTTACCAATGGCCATTGTTTTTGATTGTCGGTTGTCACCATGGTGTGACACTTACAGACGAATCTCCTCGCTTGCACACCCTCGACCGCATCACTTATTGCAGCTTTTGCACCTGTGTCCGCGGCTCTCTATCCGAAAGCTTTGCCTATAGATGGATGTAATCCTGGACGTGTTGTTCCTGTGATAAATTTTCACGGTACTGCGGATACAGTCATTCCGTTTTCCGGACAATCCGCTGATAAACATGGTAATACCAAATGTGCGTAACATCACATGACACCACAAACACAACAGTCTCGCTGATTTTACCTTCTTTGGTGGGGGCGGGCGGCTTTCACTAGATGCTTTGCCCAACATTCCTCAATATCGAGAGGCGTGGGCCATACGAGATGGTTGCACGCCCGCAACGAACCCGAACATCTCCCATCCATATGCCTCGACTACTGTCAAAGAATGGCAGTGTTCTTTGGATGACCATAATGCGGTCACTGTGGAAGGCTATACGGTCCAGGGTCTAGGGCACTCGTGGCCTACTATTGAAGGATTAGATGGAGATAAGGCGCCTTTCGATGCGACGCCGGGTGATATCGTGCCTTTCTTTGAAGCACACCCTTTAAATTGAACCCTGACCGCATTTTATTCCCTTTCACTTCGAATACTACTGATACCGTAACAATGTGACCTACTATGCGGAACCCCATTCAATCAAAGGAAGAAAGGCGAGGAACGCAACCGTTGTTATCTGCAGGTACATGGTGAAAACATAATCAAAAGAAATCAGTGTATGAATAAATATGGTTTAACCTGAAATGACAACAATCAATTGGAAAAAAATACATGTGTATTGGTGGTGGTGGTGGTGGTGGTGGTGGTGGTGGTGGTGGTGGCAATGAGGGGGACTAAACACACAACATGACAACAATGACAGCAATAGCACCACAGCAAGATACAAATATTAAAAAGCACGACATAAACGGTCCTGTTGTAGCTATGACCGACATACGCGATAGATGCGATACGATGCGGCAAATAGCAGGCAAAGAAGAATATTAATGATCTTGACTGGTCGTGAGGAATGCAAGCAAAGAAAGAATCATAAAAAGAGGACCCCTGGCTATTGAATACATAACAAAAAGAACGGTGGGGAAATCAGGTGGGAACAAATGTGTCAGTGTGACAGCAATAAAATAACAAAATAACCTAAAAATGGCAAAGTGGATCGGTCGAGCCTGGGTTGAAATTAGCTACAGAAGCGTCGTGAAGTCTCGGTAGAGCGAATGTGGAAACACATTGGCTGTGTTTACGGTATTAGCACCGAAAAGAAATCCTGGAAATAAAGGGATTAATCCACGAGAAACGATACTGCAGAGCCCGTGAATGACTTACGTAAAATTTCATTGCCAGAAGAAGAGGCCGCACTTCGATCAAAGATTTTATTCATGACCCTTGCTTGCTCTTGGCTTCACCACGGCGAAAAGGCGTCGATCTGGTGCGCTCTGGTGGTTGACCCTCAGCATGAACACTCTGATCTGGCCATATAGTAGGGTCATTCCAATATGGAGGCGAGCCATAAGCTATATTCCCAGAGTCGGGAGAAGAGATATCAGCCACTTGTTGTCCACCCTGCGGAACCCCGCGTCGTCCAGCGATCGTTCCTGTGCCCCATCTGGATTGCTGTTGATCACCAGATTGTTGTTGGCTGGTCGAGGGGTCATTGTTATCGTACTGAGCTGCCGTACGGAAGGGAGGCGAAACAACGGGAGAGTCCATGGGACTAAATGTGCTTAGGGATGACATGAACATTCGCGGTGGATTGGAAGTAGAAGGTGAAGATGATGAACCCGTCCTTCTGTGGGTTGCTTGGCCAAAAAACGGCGATGGCTGGACAATGGGTGACTGTCCGAATGACGACGGTAGAAACGATGGCTGCCCGAACGATGGCTGCCCAAAGGAAGATTGTCCTAGAGAAGGTTGTGCGAAAGTTGACTCGAGGGAAGGCCGTTGTGAGTAGGGATATGTAGAACCCGAAGATGGAGAAAACATATTCGGGCCGGACGTGATGGCAGATGCGATTAAATTCGAGCCCGAACCCGAACCCGAGCCCGAGCCTGAATCCGAGGGACTGTTCAAACGAACGTATCCAGAATTTGTGTGCAGCATCGTCTCCCCTTGCGAAAGAATGTATCCCGAAGAAACGGATTGCGCGTATGGCGAAGATCTCCTGGAAGTAGATCTCACCCGTCCTTCGCCGACTTGGTGACCTTGTCGCCTCAGATCAAGCCCCACCCTGGAGTCGTCTGTTGATGGACTGTAATCATCATCCCCCGGGGAGGATTCTCCATCCATTTCCGGTTTGTTGGTCTTGGATTTATTCTTCCGCTTCCGGGGTCTTTTGTAGCCTTCGCCTCCGGACATATCGAGATGCCAATAATTGCCCTTTCCAGGTTCTGAGATTGGTCGCGGCTGGCGACGAAACACTTTATTCAAAGAGAGGTTATGGCGAATGGAGTTCTGTGAGCAAAAAGTTAGGTTTTTGTTTTCGCATTTAGTGTTGTGGCAATCGAAGAGTGCTGACCTTCCATGCTTTGTCGTCAGAATTTTCTCTGAACCATTCAAATCTATTCTCCAAAGCCGCATAGATTTCCTGCAAGGTCAACATCTTCCTTGGACTACCGTATATTGCCAACTTGATTAGTAGAGGGAGAGAATGCATGGGTTTCGTTCCGGGAGGAGGGTCAAGAAGAGACTGAAGAGTGATATCGTCATTGGCACCAAGTCCTAGCTGCTCGCGCAGAGCAGGCCCAGCATCAGGGAACGGAGACGAATATGTATTTGCAGCCGGAGCAATAGACGAAAGGTCAGAACGTCGACGGTGAACATCAGGTGGAGACGAGGATCCGGGCGAAGATGCAGCGGGGTATGTATTCGAAGGCGATGGGACATTGGACGGAGACTCGGGCGATCCTGATAGGACGGCATCTCCGGAAGGATAGTTGTGTGTTCGCAGTCGATAATATTCTGGGTGGTCTCTTGTGCCAGATTCCATCCCATGAAAATCTCCGAATGCGATATGACCCATGTCCTCTCTGCGAGTCCGGGAGCGATCGATGTTCATGCCAGGCGGAGAAGCGATATCTCGCGGTGAAGAACCTTGGCCATAACCTCTGGTTCCTCCCTGGCCACGGCCTCGCGGTGATTCCCACTCTTCTTGATGCTTGAGAAGAAGTAAAATAGTTCATTATTTGCCTCCCAGAAAACGACAACAACATACCGGTTGTGGAAAATTGGGCCTGATGCGATCGCGATTGTGACCGGAACTTAAATCAGGCGGAAGGTACGGAGTATCTTCCAAAGGCCGCGACGTCGAAGCTTGCAGGGTTCCGTCGTCAAAATTGAGATCGCTTCCCATCGCTAGGTTATACGGCACGCCAGATCCGGATCCAGAGTCGGACTCTCCGGAGGAATGATAGTGTGAGACCGGAATATCAGTAAAAGACAGCGCGAACGTGTGATTAGGAGGGAGCCGTCCGAAATCGTGGAAGAAGTCCGACATTACTTAAGTGGAGAAGGGGGGTTTGGACCTACGATCTGCCATTCGTAGTCGCGTGGCGCAATTCATGGCCGAAATGCATGAGAGAGAAAAAGGAAAGGATCTATCAGTTAGATTCCAGATGATCCAACAAAGGAAATAATAACCTTGGTGTGGAAAAGGTAAATTTGTGACGAAATGTGACCGAGGGTGGAGGTGTGAAAATTGAAGTATGGGCACGCCAACAAGAGGCAGACAAATACGAGGAGGTCTGAGGGACAATCGAAGTGTCTTTTAGTGGGGTCTGTGGGTCTGGATGTGTTGTGGGTGGCATCTGCTTTTAAGGCATCCGGTGGCGGCGTGGGGACATGCTGAAAATTACCACAATAGGCATTGTTGCAGAGGCGCTCAACGATGTCGAAGGCCAATCCAGGCGATGAATTGGGAGCGATGAAGGTCCCTGGTGAGAAAAGCTTGTCTCAGCGACATTTGGCCTGGGGGCGCTAGAGGAGAAAAGGGTGAGAAGAGGCGAGATTACCTTTCACGGCAACTCCTTGCCACGCTGTGCAATGTTTGTGCCACATAGTCTATACAGGGAAATTGATCCATGATTGGGTCGGGTGCAGGCGTCAAAAGTATCCGGATTCAGCAGCTACGGGCGAGGTCGAAGCGCCCGTCGAGGCTAACGCGTTTGTTCCGTGAAAGGCACGACCCCTGCGCGTTCCCGACGACTGTTTTGTCGGGAAGACGATCCACCTAAAAATGTCAGGATTCCAGCGACAAAAGCGAGGCTGAGCAGGTACAGCCTGAGCCTGAGCAAAAAACAACGCCAAGTTCAAGTTGGCGCGGAGTCGAATCTTTCTTTGTTTCCTTTTGTGGCATTGCCTTTTGTGGCATTTTATTATAATTTCCGCTATCGTTGCTACAGTGTATAGGTCGAAATAGCCTGAACTATTCTTCAAGCAAGTGCGGCCTCTCCGTCCAGAAAACATCTTTGATCAAATCGCAATGTAATACCTCTACCTCCGTTTGCAAACATCTGTCACTCATTTGTACAGCCGTGACGTCTAGTGGGCCCTTCAAGACAGCGGCACCCTCTTCTAGACTACCTATCAGCGGCTGAGGCTCTGGATCTGTTGTTTTCTGCGAAATGGAGATGATGAATCAGATTCGTGCTAGGACCTTTTTCGTGAGTAACAATACCTGCTTGCGAACGAGTACGCTTCCTTTCCTGTATCTGGCGTCGATCTCGTTATAGTTGACATTGAATCGAGAAAACAAGATTTCATGCTTCTGGCCAGAGTTTGTTCCCTAGATGTGCCAGGTCAGAGTTGGGGCTGTGTATTTTGCAAGCCGAAAATGCAAAAGATTACTCCGTTTCAAACGAACCCTCAATGTCGCATGTGCCTGCGTAGTAGTCTCCCCGCCTTGCTGCACGAGCGCCCAAAATACTGTGTTATACAAGTTATTGATGTGGGCTTCACATCAACGCAATTTAGCCAAGAGATCATCGTTACCCAGTGGCAGATGGGATACGCACTGTCCGCTTGTCTCCAAGAAAAGTAGTCTCGGACTTGTTGTTTCCCGGGATAAAGAACGATCCGCCCGTCGAAAGATGGTGGATAACGCAAGGGTGTATCCGGGAAATAGCTTTTCCAGTGAAATACGTAGGAAGACGTGAACAAGGAGGTCAGTGTCGATACGATCTTGGCTTGGCGGCGGTTATAGAGAGATGTTGACTTTCGAAACAAGAAACTACGCGGAAAAGAAAAAAAAGGTCGAGTACACGTTTGGATATTATGTCTGACTTACCTGAACTCATCAGATTCTCCGAACGCCACAACAAGATCCTTGTATTCCTCCATCACATCTCTAGCCGCGTGGTCCATGAGCTGCAGGGCACGTTTATCATTCGGTTTTGAAAAACTGTGTACATCCGAGAATCTAAACTTGCAAATTTAGAACTCGTTGGCCGTTTCCTCGGAACATCATTACCACGCACCGATGAAACGCGTGTCCATCGAGGCGTAGAACCATAAAGGTGCCTGGCAAAAGAGAATCCGGAAGCTCAAACTTTCGAACATACGCAAACTTGGATCCAGCCATCGTTGCAAACGGGCTGAGCCGCGAAGTCCCGAGCAGGCGATAAAAATCAAGCTTCACAGGATGACTCGACCCACGCAGCCGAACTGCCCTAATTTGTCTATGTGCTCAGATCCTTCCTACATTAATATCGCTCGTTGTAAGCTCACCTGTAGGAGTAAAACCGATGATAATCCAACCTTGCAGAGTTTATTCTTGCAGAGGATCTCACTAGTAGTTGGCACTGGCAAATAAGCAGTTTTGTCGAATTCTCCTATTTGGGGGCGTGTGAATGTAAAATATCTGTGACTCTGTGCAAGTCCTTGCATTTTCCGAAAGTCACACCCAGGCCACACCATTCCACACGACTGCCACCAGTGCAGCTGCCGTTCAAAATCAGACTCATCACCCAACAGCCATGAGCTCTCCATATGCCTCGTTCTTTCGTCGTCGTGCCATCGGTCGGGCAGCGTCGCCCCCGACCTGGGCGTGCTATGAGCAGATTCCGTACGACGACGAGGACTGCAGCGACAGCGGCTCCGAAGATGGTTCCTGTTCTGAAGATGGAGAGGATTACGCCCAAGCAACGCATGACAGCGGCTCCGACAATGAACACGTGGCTACGAGCGACGAGAAGCAAGATGACCTCGACATTGACATGGAGATGGACGAAGAGGGTGGTGAGGACGTTGCCGTCAAGAAGTCTGCTGATTTCCAGAAGGATGTAAAGGGCAAGCAGCGTGCTATTGAGCCCGAATCTGAGAGCCCCAAGAGACGTCATACGAGGAAGCGCCGGGGATCGGTATTCACTCTGAGGCCCATTCTAACCATCCAGAAGAGCCAAGGTTTTGTCTGGAATCAAGTTGGTCTTTTCTTTTGGCTCTAAACAACAAGCAGCGTTCTTACCTTTTTGTAAAGGATTTATTTGTTCCTCCGTACATCAAGGATAGATGTCTGTTCCAAATTGTTTGATGCTAAATGTGGTTTCCTCGCTTATTCTCGACAATTATCAGATGTCGCGTCAACCTCACCACCAAACTCAAGGGGTTTCATCTCCACCTCAGCATCATCCACTAATTCCGCTCTCACCGACTACGAAGTTGAAGTTGTAGAGATCAGAGTGACGGAAGGAGACCTGGATGATATCATTCCATAGACGGATTTCCGTCCTCATTCATGGCCTCGTAATTTTCTTCACCTTCAAGAAGGCGTGTGATCGACTAACATACAATGTTGTGTATACAAACAAGACATCTCTTTGATTTTCCTTGCAATTCATGTATTCCGGAGCCCGAGCATCAAACGGTAGCCAAAAGCGCGTCCTCTAGTTCCTTCATCCTTGCAGCCTCTTTCACCCTCTCCATCTCTTTCTCCTTGAAAGCCTCGGTCTCACGTGTTAGGACATACGACGGCGTCACATACGGTTTGTAGTCCAAGTGCCGCTTGACGTAAAAGCACATGTATGCCGGCGAGTTCAGGCATGCCCCTAAGCTTGACTGCGTGACTCTACAATGCGAAAACACGATGTTATCGTCAGCAGGAAGCACACCCTGAATGACGTTTCCGGAAGGCTCTCACTTTTCATCATCGAATCGATACCACTTCAAGTTCGATTAGCTGGCGAAAAAAAATAAAAACACACCAACACACCTCGTCTTGGAACCGCGCAAAATTAGTGTAATGACCATTGTCTATATGTCCTTCATGGTTGATTACGGCAAATAGGTCATATTCGTACATGGCTTCTGGTCCCAAGGAGCTGGAATATATCAAAATCATTCCTAGGTTTGTTCTCGGGTCGAACGGCGGCAGTCTTACGCAAGTACGGAATTGCTGTTCTCCTTCTCCTTCTCCGTTTCCTTTCCTTTCATGCTCATGGCAAGCGTAGTGAACGAAATCATGTTAAGAGAGGCAGGAAATCGTATCTGCGCGTCAATTTTGCGAGCAGACAACTTGTCCGACGATTTGTGCTCGAAGCGCTGCAAAGATATGAGCTTTATTGATATAAACAGTTGGAATGCTCACGGACCTTGAACTGAAAGCTCAGAACAGGTGGTAATTTTCGAATACTGAGACGCTTGCTTGCTTCCTGTCAAGGAACGTAAATCGTGACGTAATGCTAATGCGATTTACACGCACATGGGATGCTTTACCACATTTCGCACAGCTGTATTCCTTGGGTCCCAATGTCTCCGGCCGCGTGAATCTGGCCACGCCTAAGTTCGTGCCCGATATTAATTCGGGGAATCCAATGATTATTCACCTTCGCAAGCATCCTGCCAATGTATTTCCCCCTGACATGATTTCTCCTTTCAACTCCAAACTGATATCCAGCATGGGGTCGACGGTGGTCGTCACATTACCGCAGCGTTCACACGTAACGTCACTCTGCAGCTGGCCAGCGAAGGTTGAATGGATGATGCAAATGCAGGACACGTTCGTCGATCCACGCGAGGTAGTGTGAATTTGATTTAGGGCGGCGATGAAGAATTCATGGGCATCTTGTTGTGAGTAGCCAGACAACTCTGACGAGGCACGCCATGTGGTCGCGAGAAAATTGACAGGACCATACGGGGAAGTGTCACCGGAGTAGATCTGAGCATCCGGTGTCGAAGATTGATCAAAACATCCACGAGAGATGCAACACCTACCTCGGCAAAAAGCTTGTCCATTTCACAGCATGTACAATCTTTCAGTTTACAGAGTTTGGAGTTATGTTTGTCGCTGAGGAAGAAATTGCGGAGCAGTGGGTTATGGAGAAAGGATTGAAGGACCACATTAAGAAAGCACGTCTGGCCAAGGTTCAACAGTCCTCTCCGACCTTGGAAATATTTTCTTGGTTTGAAATAGTGGTCATAATTTTGTTCAAAAGTGAATTGACCTTGGCAAGGAATTGCGACGACACCTTCCATTGCAGCAATATCCGTTGTATTTGGAACCCAAACACGAAATGGCTCACGGGGTTTTTTCGCCACTACAGCGAGATCATCAGACTAACAAATCAAAAGGCTAGGAATTCGAGTTTCAACAAATAACCTTGAAACCGGGTTTGCTTCTCTTCGGCCGATATCAGAGTAATCAAGTATGTTTCATCAATGGCCACATCGTAAATGAAGTCATGGCATTCTGAGCAGAAAATCGATCCAGACTTGACATCTGCACCTACCCAGAACGGTGATATGAGGATTTCGTAACTCACTCGATGCTAATATACTGACAAAATAGGTGACTTGCTTCCTTGAGGTGTGCCGCTACGTGACCGCCTGACCAACATCCAGCATAGGCACAATGTAAACACACAAAGGGTCGGAAAAGCGCCAGTCCGCAAGTACCACAGCTAGAAGAAGATACCTAGCACATGTAGAGTCAAGGTGTGTCGTACATGGGGTGCTGGCGATGTTCACCTTTCCAGGGTTCGCTGAGTACTTTAAGTTATGAGAGCGATGGACGTTCCAGGCAACTACGGACTTGTATTTGTTCAGGATAGCAGTTGCGGTGGCATCGGCCAGGGTAGATGTGATATGCGAACATCTCGTCGCGTCTGGTAGTTCAGGATGGGGCATACCGCGGATAAACCCGTACAGGTCACGGGGTCGGGTCACGCAGACTACACGCCCAAACGGGAAATACCCAGTTTCTATTTAAGCTTAAGTTAAAGTTATTTCTAAATGTGACAACAAAATGTAGTATTTTGTGACTACTTTAATTAGAACTTAAATGTCAACTTGAAATGCTGTTCAAAGTGGAATGACAACAGAAAAAAGTTTGACTGTAGTAGGATTCTGAAGACTAAATTTGGTAATAACTTAGATACAAGTTAAAATGTGACTTTAAAGCTGAACAAAAGGTCAACTCTTTAAATTTTAAATTTAAATCAGAAGTGAAGGCAT
This sequence comes from Hygrocybe coccinea, assembly GCA_963555575.2. Lineage (NCBI taxonomy): Eukaryota > Fungi > Basidiomycota > Agaricomycetes > Agaricales > Hygrophoraceae > Hygrocybe > Hygrocybe coccinea. The sequence goes on along the minus strand of OY741995.1, from coordinate 3,595,401 downwards.
TTATCAGTCTTTACAGGATTTTTGGAAATCCTGTTTTTTGTTTTTACAACCATTTCTGTAATTATTGGCTTTTTTCAATCAATCAAGAAATTTGGACTCAGTAGAAATTTGAGTGCTCTGTTTTGTATCTTATGAAATACTGTATGGATTGAGATGATTATGAAAAGTTGCACTGTTTCTTGAAAGCTATCTACTCTTGTAATTATCTTTGGAAAATATTCAGTGTATGGTGAGTTGTGGATGAAACAAAAGGTAGTACTTTTGACACTCAGAATGATATTGTCATATTATGGCATCAAATGAGCTCCTATGAAGAAGATTGCAGGGAGAAAGTTGTTCATTTTTTCAAGAGCTAGATGTACATATACCATGTTTTCTTTATTTTTTTGTATTTTGAGCCCCTAATTATGATTTTAGTGATATTTTATTGCTGTTTTCAAAATGCATGACATTTTTTGAAAAAATAAAACTTTCAAAGAACAAACATATATATTTAAAAAAATAAAACTTTCAAAGAACAAACCTATATATTTGAAAGAATATATTTGAAAGAATAAATCTTTCAAAGAACAAACATATATATTTAAAAAAACAAATCTTTCAAATATATAGGTTTGTTCTTTGAAAGTTTTATTTTTTCAAAAAATGTCATGCATTTTGAAAACAGCAATAAAACTAATGCACACGAACATAGCACAGATGTAATATTGACTCAAAAGACAAACACAAAAAAACATGGTATATGTACATCTAGCCTTTGAAAAAATGAACAACTTTCTCCCTGCAATCTTCTTCATTTGATGCCATAATATGACAATATCATTCTGAGTGTCAAAACTATTACCTTTTGTTTCATCCACAATTCACTAAATATTTTCCAAAGGTAATTACAGGAGTAGATAGCCTTCAAGAAACAGTGCAACTTTCCCTCTATAATCATCTCAACCTATGCAGTATTTCATGAGATACAAAACAGAGCATTCAAATTTCTACTGAGTCCAAATTTCTTGATTGATTGAAAAAAGCTGAGTTACTGTCAACAATTACAGAAATGGCTGTAATTAAATAATTCATGTGGCTGTGACTCTTGAGGCCTGAGCCTGAAACCAAAGGTACTTTCACTTATTTATTTATGGAGGGGTGTGAATCCCCCCCTCCTGCCTACTTTCTGACTGATCCAGTACCTGTCATTCCTTTACCCCCACCAGCACCAATCCTGTTGCTTCCCCCCAGGTGTTATGGATCGCTAGATCAGCGGGCTCCAGCAACAACCAACTAAACTGAGTCGAGATCAAACCAGAGGAAACACAAGGAATAAAGTGTATTCATGGTCAACTACTATGATACAACCAGTAGCAGCCCTGGGGAGGGGGGAAGGCTAGGCAAGCGAACCAGGGGGTGGAAACCAGACAGTTCGAAGATGAAGGTTTAAATACAAAGAAGTTAGGGAAATGCCATGAAAGACAGACTACCAGGTCTGTATGTACAAACCGAGAGAAATGTAAGAACAATAAGGCTGTCCTGCAGATACAGCATGTCCATCAGTGTTTCAGGTAGTGATTGCAAAGAAATGGTTCGGAGCAATCAAGGGTCCAGACCCTGCACCTCATGGTTGCCTCATGGTAAGGAGGTGAAAGGATCCATGAGTAGATGTGTCAGCGGGCACATGATGAACATGAGGCAGCCATGTGGATGTCATGTGGTTGAGTTCCTAGCTTGGGAATGATGAGATTGGTTCGTCTTCCTGATGGTTTGCATTGGCAGTGGATGCCTGGCCAATAGCAGCATACGACTAGGAGTATGTGCATGCAGGATCGGGATAGAAAAGTGAATGTGATACTTCATCATTGGAGGCAGGGGAGAAGGTGAATCACTGAATAGGGAAGGGAAGAACCATGCAATGAACACTGGTAATCATACACCAGCAACTGTGGTTCCTGCAGTACGATAAGCAAGGGTGCTTCATATAACCCTTCTTGGCTGCAGGGTACTGGATGACTGGGATGTCGACTGGGTATGGATATTCTCGACCAGTGGACTGGTACACAAAGGTAATGAAACATGTCGGAATGCAAGTCCTTGTGGAGCATCAAGGGGGCTTGTCATACATGCGAGTTCGGGTTGGTAGCTGAGCACCGGCAGTCAGCTGATGAGAAGAAAGGCGAATGAATGTAGAGGTGACGTGTGAAGAAGAACAAGATGGTTGGCCAAGATAGGTCCAAGGAGTCATCGGTTGTCGGCAACTATGACGGATCCGATGTCTGAGTCATTGTGGGGAGGTTGCATTATCCGAATATAGGTTGTATAGATGTAGACGCCCACAAGGGTGGAGATGCCAATGGAACATATCACAATCGTGGCAATGAGTTGGGCGTCAAAGGTAACCATGAAGATCAGGATGACGTGTCAGTCTTCTTCGAAATAGGAAAGTCGATCAGTCATCAGGCACAAGGCTATTCATTCGTCTGTGACAGGCACAAGGAACCGTGTAGATGAATTGTGAAAGAACAATAACAATGTCATGAGCATATGGGTGTGGACATATGATCGGTCGGCGGAGAACCAGAGTATTCCGATTGCTGGGTATGATCGGTGGTTGGGTCATGGAGTATTCTTGTCTCCAGGTATGCACATCGGTCATGGGTTGTGACAAGAACGGAATGGTCAGGTTTGGATTGTATCATCTTTAGGTTCCTTCAGCTCCTGGTTGTGCATGAATGGTTATGCACCGTCAAATCATCCAATGAGGACATGGGGTCAACCCGAGAGTTCGGTAACAAGGTATCGTCCAATCAGAGCGTGGGACTTGGCACATCTTCGTGGGAATGTATGGGTATCACGTGCTGTCAAAGCAAAAGACAGGGGCAAAAAGGTGAAAATCGTAACACCAGGCCTGACTCTGAGAATGCTCTTGCTCAGCCAGCACCAGCCATCTGTTATGATTTTCACCTTTTTGCCCCTGTCTTTTGCTTTGACAGCATGTGATACCCATACATTCCCACGAAGATGTGCCAAGTCCCACGCTCTGATTGGACAATACCTCATTACTGAACTCTCAGGTTGACCCCACGTTCTCATTGGATGACTCGAAGATGCATAATCATTCATGCACAACCAGGAGCTGAAGTAACCTAAAGATGATATAATCCGAAGCTGACCATTTCCATTCTTGTCACAACCCATGACCAGTGTGCATACCCAGTGATATGCACCATATGATCCTGGCCTCCGATTCGATATAACATCAATCCAACACTCTTCGACCTTGTGATCAAGTTGTGACTATTGCGATCATCTGCGACTTTGGAGATCTTTAGTTATCACATTTTGAAGTATTTTCTTTGTTTTCTTTGTTCTACTTTCTTATGCATCATCCCCTATACTCTTCCTTTATGATACATATGCCCCTCTCTCTTATATCCCCATATAGTATACTCCTTTCATCCCTCTTCCTTTGTCCTTACAGCTTATATACCTGTATGTATGAGCCACTAGACAGAGAGATCCCCCAGAGATTCTCCTTCATCTCAGAGCCTACTAGTGTTGGGGAAGTTCGGTTTGGTCCGGTTTTCGGCCTTTTTGCCCCAAACCAAAACCGAATGGTTCGGTTCCTGCGAAAAAATCCCAAACCAAAACCAAAACCGATGTAAACCGTTTACATCGGTTCGGTTTCAGTCCAAATGCGGTCTGAACCATTACGAGTCCCTATAAGGGAATCATTTTGTATCTGGTGGTTTTTTTCAATTCAGGGTCACAGTCTAATTCGCCAAGCTGTGGGAACAATTTTGAAGCCCTGGGAATAATTATGAAACCGTGTGACTTATGACTTTGTAACTGTGAGAATTTCTTGTCCCAATCAACAAGAACAATAAGGCAGCCAGATCACAGCTGCCAAAATTGGCACTGTGAGAATGTTGAATCAGCATTTCCAAATTCAGTATGAGCTCTTGTATGTTAGCAGTCACGTCAGTTAACTGACAGAAAGTGCTGTTGAAATGATACAAGAATGAAGAACTGTGGAGTTCACACAATAGCATTACATTCAGGAGGTTGATACCACAGATGCTGATGCAATGTTTGGCATTTGTAAAACATGTTGAAACCTCAATGAGTCTGTTGACAAGTGTGGTAATTCTTTGATGTGTGCTTGGAAGTCCAGAGGACAGCAAAAATGTTGCAGAAATGAGTTGATGTATGTTGTGGATGTTTGATGTATTTGTATTGATTCTCATACCCACTAGCTCCAACAGAATTCATATTCAACACATGGGTGTGATGTTGATTGTATTGACTCACTTACCTACTGGCCATAACAAAAGTCCACAACCATCTACATGCTATTTGACTAGTGGGGTGTGGGCCATTGCTTTGCATGGCAAGTTACTCGTCCCTTTTTGGCAATGAGAACATCAGGTATATTAAGACTGATATATGAACACTGTAACATTATTACCACTGCATGATAGTAAACCAATATTTGCAAAGTCATCTATATTCCCTTCATTACCACAAAAACAATACTATTTATATACCATCCTGAACACACAACTCTGTTGACAAATTTGCAAGTTGTAACACTTTCAGTTACCCCAATTCCCTAGCAGTTTGTTGTAATTCCTATAAAGATGCAGCTAAGAGCTATAAAATGTGCTGGTCTTTCCAAGGGTTGAATATTGGTCCCTGGGCTCTAGCTTGGGATGTCCCAGGCCTAGCTTGTGCAAAGTGTATTTCAAAGAAATCCTGGTCCATTGACCTAGGGATGCTTGGTCTGTCCCATTAGTAATAGTGGTCTCACCCATGGTCCCAGGAAAAATAAAACCATGTTTGTCTTGACAATAATGGGCCAGCCCCATGATCCCATGGGCAGTCCTGCTTGTCCCTGCTCATCATGAAAGCATTACTACAAAAGGTTTGAAGCAGTGCTACAAAGATTTTGAAACCTACTACAAAAAGTTTGAAGCATTACTACAAAGGTTTTGAAGCAGTACTACAAAATGTATGGAAGCACTACTACAAAGGTTTTGAAGCACTACTACAAAATGTTTTGAAAGGATACTACAAATGTTTTGGAGCAAAAATTTGAAATACTATCAACAATGTGGAGATAGCTTGCATACACTTTTAAACACTTTTGGCACTTTGCTTTCATCCTTTTACTTGTTTGGACTTCAAATAATGCCAATTTACAAAAATTTCACCAGCTTTTCTCGAGTATTGTGACCATAAGTATTGGAAGACTTTTGCAAACAACATTCTGTAAAAATATATCAATGCTTACAGTGAATCTCCATGACTTCTCTCTACCATGACTTCAACTAAAACAAAAATTACTAAATGGACTCTATGGTCATTCATAGTGTTTCACAGCAATCAGAGGTGAAGGGAGACTCAGAGATGAAGGAAGACTCAGGGATGCAGTCAGAAAGGAGCTGGGACAAAGGAGATGGTATTCTCTCTTTGTATGCTAAATACAGTGAGTATTTATATGATAGGGTTGCCATAGTGTAGCTATTATGAAAATAGAGAAACACAAGCTAGCTACATGTGAAATGAAGGCGAAGCAATGGTGCAATAGGGTCAATAAGTGAGACAAGATGAGATGCATAGAAAATATTTGAAGAATAGTATTTGGAATAATACCCCTAACTGTGTGAAACAGTCTGATAAATCCACTATTTGACAGCCAGTTAAAGCGCAGCCATGCACAGGGCCTACATAGGATCAGATAATGTCAGAGATGAGCTGAGTTGAGCACTAAATGCTTGACTAAGCTAGAAAGTTAGTGTGATGTCTGTTGGAGTGGTGCAATGTGCAAGTGAAGAGATAGTAGAAGAAATGGGAAGTTGTAAAGTGATGCACTGTGCATCAGATGACTGTGGGGAATAGGTGGAGTGCATAAAAGTGTGTCTAAAATTAGAATAGGTAAAATGGCATGTTTACAAGGTCAGAACGTGCAGATGCAATCAGTGGTGTTCAGCAAGTCAATGAAAATGTTCCACACTTTTCTTGCATTTTATTTTGTTTCAAATTAGCCATGTAAATTGTACAACAATGTACAGACTTGTTGATATAACTTCACCACATTGTTGTACTTATGTTATTTCCAGTGCCTATACAAGCATTCTTGAACAGTCTGAACATTATTCGTCCATGGTGCAGTATCTTGTCCACCATATATTTCCAGTTCTCTTGTTACCAAAAGGTTGTATGAGCATCTGCCATGTGGTTGTGAGAATGTTGTCCGAATTAGTAACAACAAGAAAAGATCAGCTCCAGCTGGAATGAGCTCCACTATTGCAAGCCATCTTGTCAATTAAATGGAAGCGAATACATTCAGAACTATATGAGAATGGGAAATTATAGAATGGCAGCACACTCAGTGGATTGATAACCCAGATGCTATTACCCATTATTGAAAGACTCACTGAATGATTTGACAAGTGGGTAATATTCCTATAATTTATTATCAAAGAGCCATACAAATCTTGCATAAAGAAGTTGACATGTGTTCAGGAAGGTTGTTGTGGTTACTTGGTATCAAAGATCACTGCTGAAGATGTGTAAAACATCATTCAACCAGGGTGTTGCAAGTTTTCTACATGTTTCCTGTATTGAGTTTCTGACCCACTGGCTGTAAATAAAATGCACATCCATGTACAGGCTATTTGACAATGGTTTGTGACAATGTTATATTTATTTGATATCTAAGTACTTGGAAAACATTGTGGAACAGTTGTCAAAGAGGCTGAACACTGGCTGGAATGGGGTAGTATAACTATCTACAACCTATGTCACAAATGGTCATGAGATCTGTTGTCCTACCAATGGATGACAAAAGAATTCCACGACCATCTACAGCCAATTTGACAGAAATTGAGGCCATTTCTTGTATGTATTGAATTGCTCATGACTGGGAAAGCTTTGCCAACAGTTGTCAAACAGTCTGAAGACTGCTCAACAAGGGTGTGAGTGCTGTTATGCATTTTTGTTGTATTTGTTTTCCGATCAACTAGCCATGAGACAGGTGTACAACCATCTACAGCATGGTTAACACATTGGCATGACATGGATTGCATTGATTCTCTTGTCCACTGGTCATAAAGAAATTCCATAACCATCTAGAGTGGTAGTAGATTGTGATTACATTTCTTGCATTTCAGTAATCCTTTATGACTGGGAAACCTCTGTCGAACACTTGACAAAGGGTTGAACACTGTTCATTATGGGCTGGGGAGGTGTTATATATTTTCCTGATATTTATTGTTCTAGCAACTACTCATAAAACTGTTGTATGTCTATCTACAGCACATTTCATGCTTGGGGATGACCTTGGTCATGTTGAGTCTCTTGTCCACTTGACACAAATCAATGCCACAGCTATCTACAGCCTATTTGACAGATGTTGACAATATCTCTGGTATGTATTTAGGTTTTTGTAACTGGGAAACCTTTCCCGAACAGTTAATGAACAGGCCAAACACTGTTCATCAGGGGCCTGGGAGCTGTGACAGATTTTGCATATATTTGTTTTCCTAAGAACTAGCCATAACACAGTTGTACACCCCTTGCAACATATTTGAGATGTCGGGATGACATTGGTTGAATTGATTCTCAAACCCACTGGCCATGAATGAATTACACAGCCATCTGCAGCACATTTGACAGATGTTGACAACATCTCTTGTGTTGATTTAATTTTTTATGACTGGGGAACCCCTGCCAAACAGTTGACAAATGGCTGAATGGCATTCGACAAGGGCGTGTAAGCTCATACAGAATTTGCTTATATTTATTTCCTTACCAACAAGTCATACAACTGTTGTACAACCATCTATAGCATATTTAATACATGGGCATGGCACAGTTGTATTGATTCTGTTGTCCACTGGCCACAAATAAATTCCACAACCATTAACAGCATATTAGATGGATGCTGACGATGTTTGTAGCATTTATTTAATTTTCTATGACTGGGAAACCCCTGCCGAATGGTTGACGAACGAATTAAACGGTGTTTGGCAAGCCTTTGTAAGCTTATACAGAATTTGCTTATATTTATTTCCTTACCAACAAGTCATACAACTGTTGTACAACCATCTATAGTATCTGTACTACATGGGCATGGCATGGATGTATTGATTCTGTTGTCCACTGGCCACAAATAAATTCCACAACCATTGACAGCATATTAGATGGATGCTGACGATGTTTGTAGCATTTATTTAATTTTCTATGACTGGGAAACCCCTGCCGAATGGTTGACGAATGAATTAAACGGCGTTTGGCAAGCCTTTGTAAGCTTATACAGAATTTGCTTATATTTATTTCCTTACCAACAAGTCATACAACTGTTGTACAACCATCTATAGTATCTGTACTACATGAGCATGGCACAGTTGTATTGATTCTCTCATCCACTTGCCCCAAATAAATTCCAGAGCCATATACAGCCCACAATTTGGATGGATGTTGAAGGTTTTTGCTGTACTTGTTTAATTTCTAATGGCCTGCAAATACCTGTTGCACAAGGTGAAGGAATGACAATCTAGCCTGGTCAATAACTGTTCAGGAGAATTTTCCTATTCATGAGCAATCAAGATAATTGCATGCAATGTCATCAATATCTGTATGATATGCTGGCAATGGTTGCAGAATTTATTGGTAGCCAGTGTATAAGGGGATCAGTACAACCAATCTCATGCTCATGTGTTCAATATGCCATATGTATGACCATACAAGTGTTGTATGACTTGTTGGTAAGGAAATAAATATAAGCAAATTCTGTATAAGCTTACAAAGGCTTGCCGAACGCCGTTCGATTTGTTCATCAACCGTTCGGCAGGGGTTTCCCAGTCATAAAAAATTAAATAAATGCTACAAACATCATCAGCATCCATCTAATATGCTGTCAATGGTTGTGGAATTTATTTGTGGCCAGTGGACAACAGAATCAATACATCTGTGCCATGCCCATGTAGTACAGATACTATAGATGGTTGTACAACAGTTGTATGACTTGTTGGTAAGGAAATAAATATAAGCAAATTCTGTATAAGCTTACAAAGGCTTGCCGAACGCCATTCAATCCGTTCATCAACCATTCGGCAGGACTTTCCAAGTCATGACAAATTACATAAATGCTACAGATGTCATCAACATCCTTCTAATATGCTGTCAGTGGTTGTGGAATTTATTTGTGGTTAGTGGACAACAGAATCAATACATCCTTGCCATGCCCAGGTATTGAATATGCTTAAGATGGCTGTACAACAGTTGTGTGACTGTTGGTAAGGAAATAAATATAAGCAAATTCTGTATGATCTTACACACCCTTCTCGAATGCCATTCAGCTGTTGGTCAACTGTTTGGCAGGGGTTTCCCAGTCATAACAAAGTAAATAAATCTTACAAATGTCATCAACATCCAACTAATATGTTGTCAATGGTTGTGGAATTTATTTGTGGCCAGTGGATAAGAGAATGAGCACAACCAATGTCATGCGCATGTGTTAGATATGCTATGGATGACCCTACAACAGTTGTATCAGACCAATCCAGACCAAGCTCCATTGTAATTCAAGACCTAAACAAGCAACAAATCTTCAAGTTTGAAAGTCTGTATGCCAGCCCATCATGTGAGTTCTGGAGTTTCTTCTTACTACACTTCCTACACTCAATTAACCAAGCAAGTTGGGAGAATGGAGCTCATTCCACATTCCAAATTCAGCAGCTCTGACAAATTCGGTAGCTTTGATCCAGCTACCTTATTGTTCTTACTGATTAGGTCAACAAGTTCTCACAGTTACAAGAGGAAAAACTCATACGGTTTCATAATTATTCCCAGGACTTCAAATTTGTTCCCACAGTTTGTTAAATTTATTCCCACGGTATGGCGAATTGGCGTTTGTGGCATTTGCGACCCTGAAGTGAAAACTGACCGTATACAAAACGATTCCCTAATAGGGACTCGTAATGTGTCAGTGAACACATGACAAACATGAGGCAGCCATGTGGATGTCATGTGGCTGAATTCCTAGTTTGGGAATGATGAGATTGGTTCGTCTTCCTGATGGTTTGCATTGGCAGTGGATGCCTGGCCAATAGCAGCATATGACTATGAGTATGTGTATGCGGGATCGGGATGGAAAGGTGAACATGATGCTTCATCATTGGAGGCAGGGGAGAAGGTGAATCACTGAATGGGGAAGCACCATGATGGGGGCGATGCAATGAACACTGGTAATCATACACCAGCGACTGTGGTTCCTGCAGTACGATAAGCAAGGGTGCTTCATATAACCCTTCTTGGCTACAGGGTACTGGATGACTGGGATGTCGACTAGGTGTGGATATTCTTGACCAGTGGACTGGTACACAAAGGTGATGAAACATGTCGGAATGCAAGTCTTTGTGGAGCATCAAGGGGACTTGTCATACATGCGAGTTCGGGTTGTTAGGTGTGAAGAAGAACAAGATGGTCAGCCAAGATAGGTCAAAGGAGTCATCAGTTGTCGGCAACTATGACGGATCCGATATCTGAGTCATTGTTGGGGAGGTTGTGTTATCCGAACATAGGTTGCATAGACATAGACGCCCACAAGGGTGGAGATGCCAATAGAACATATGACAATCATGGCGATGAGCTGGGCGTCAAAGGTAACCATGAGGCTCGGGATGACGTGTCGGTCTTCTTCGAAATAGGAAAGTCGATCGGTCATCAGGCACAAGGCTATTCATTCATCTGTGACAGGCACAAGGAACCGTGTATGTGAATTGTGAAAGAACAATAACAATGTCATAAGCATGTGGGTGTGGACATACGATCGGTCGGTGGAGAACCAGAGTATTCCGATTGCTGGGTATGATCGGTGGTTGGGTCATGGAGTATTTCCGGGTATGCGCACTGGTCATGGGTTGTGACAAGAGCGGAATGGTCAGGTTCGGATTGCATCATCTTTAGGTTCCTTCGGCTCCTGGTTGTGTATGAATGGTTATGTGTCTTCAAGTCATCAGTAACAGGGTATTGTCCAATGAGAATGTGGGATTGACCCGAGAGTTCAGTAACAAGGCATCGTCCAATCAGAGCGTGGGACTTGGCACATCTTTGTGGGAATGTAGAGGTCAATGGGTATCACGTGCTGTCAAAGCAAAAGACAGGGGCAAAGAGGTAAAAATCGTAACAGGCAGGAGGTGACTGAAGTGTACATTAAGCATTTAAATTGACCAGGTCCCTCAACTTGGAGCGCTTAGCTTTGATTGGCACCAAAGCACTGTTTTTGCAAATGGTTTGTCTTGCTGATGAATAGGCAGGAAATATTTGGCTAAGTTGTTCTCAGCTAAAAGCCAGGAGAAAATAGTGTGTAATGCACTGATTCCACCACTGTTACCTTTTCACCCCTTTTCACCCTGCTTACTCATCGCTCGATTCCCACGGCCACTTTCCCACGGAGAAGTGCCAAGTCCCACGATCCTATTGGATACCATTCCTTTGGGTCCAAGTTCTCGCGCTTTGACATCACCACATGTATGATCAATCACATGTCTGGTTATCGTCCAATCACATCGCGCTTACTCATCCAAGATAAGAGAGCTTAATGCCATTGGCTGGAGATAAGAGGGAGTTATGCTATTGGATGATAGAGCATTGCCTCCCCTCAAGTATGTCCCTTTATATATCATCACTGTAGGTACATTGTACTTTACGTTTAGTCTGGTTTATCCCACCGGATTGTTAATATACTCCCCTTTTTCTCTCATCGTCTGAATCTTGTTGAGTTTGTTTGTTGTCGGAGCCGTCCCGTAGACGATCCGTAACAAAAGACTAAACGTTCCTCTCTCCCCCGACAAACCGACTCACGTCACGAAGACCTTTGACCACAGTTGCTGTGCTTGTATTCGGTTTATCTGATACAAGGCCTGTGCAAAGAACCCGAACCTGAACCCGAACCGAGTAATCAAGACGGATTACTACTACAGTCGCGAAGACTACAAGAACTCACCATCTACCCGACAACTCTTATCCCGCTTATCTCCCATCCTCCCATTATGAAGACCTCGATTCCCTTCCTCTGAACCTCGTCTTTCCCCCTACCCCTCCTACTCTATCACCAACACCTTCTGTACGGTGTCATGACCCTAAATGACTTTAGGTGTAATGTCATGGTTTCATTAGTAGAGCACAGAGATAACCACTCATACCTAGTATACATAAGCACACCCCACATTCATTAACATTTATTCCATATTTTTCTATAACATGTATGCAAGTGAATAGGCATAGTAAAGTATACCCTTACTGCCTAGCATTAGCTTTGGATATTTTTTTATAGTGTTCCTACTTAGGCCCAGGCTTAACCACTTGGTGCTGGCATTCATAGATACTATCCACACTCATTTACATTTATTTCCTATTTTTCTATGATCTGTGTGCAAGGGAACAGGCATAACAAGGATATGTTGTGCACTATTATTGTTGGAAGGAAGATGACAAATCATGTTGGACTTTGTTGATTGTTGTTAGTCTTGTTGCCACTCAGCAGACCAAACAGATAAGGGGAGAAGAGATAAGTTAAAGAGAGGGATAAGATAAGATAAGGAATTGGAATAGAGGACCAATTGTTTTGTACCTACATCCTAAATGGGGATAACATAGCAGGGTTATTTGAAATTGCAGCAGATCTGATGCTGATCTGTCCTAATGGAGTTAACACAGCCTTGGAGCACTCCCTCCATTGTTCCTCCTTACTCAGCCCCATTGTTGTCTAGTCCCCATTGTTCTCAGTCCCCCATTGTTCTCAAACAGTATATATAGAGCCCCAAATTGCCCAGTAGTCAGTAACACTTCTCTCCCCCCAATTTATACCTTCCCCTTAGTGTTCATCCTTCAGTCTTATAGGTTATTAAGTTAGTGCTAGTAGTACTCAGTTATAGTAGCTAGTATCCTTATAACAGTTCACTATCAGTTTATCATTCTTGCTTGTTGAGTCAGTGGGTCTATCTTTGACCACTCAATAGGTGCATATCAGTCTGTCAGTTTGCTGTGCTTAGTCAGCTATTTGGTTAGCTTGTATTAGTCAGCACCCATATTTGGTAGTTCATACTTGTCTATCATCATTCTTGCTTGTTGAGTCTGTGGATCTATCTTTGATCACTCAATAAGTGCATATCAGTTATCATTCTTGCTTGTTGAGTCTGTGGATCTATCTTTGATCACTCAATAGGTGTATTCTCAGTTTGCCAGTCCAATTTTGTGCTTTGCTTAGTCAGCTATTCACTTAGCCTGCCTTAGTCAGCATCCATATTCAGTAGTTATAGGGTTAAGGTTACTTCTATTCAACAGAGTATTGAAAAGATATTAAAGTATATCCCTGAACTAGTAGCCAATGTGCGTTTGAAGCTTCGGACTAAGTAGATAATTCAATATCCAGAAGATACTCTTGTTGCTTAGCTTCTTTACTAGTTCATTCAAGTCTGTCAGTAGTCATTAGTATAGTCCATTATCATTGCTAGTCTGTCATCATTGCTAGTTCATCTATAGTGATTGCTTATCATTTACTGCCCATTGCTCATTGCTTGCTTGCTCTTTGCCCATTGCTTGCTTGCTTACTCAAAGTCTCAGTCCCATCTAAGGAGAGACCTCACTGTTCACTGCTCATTGTTCACTGCTCCTTGATTGCTTGCTCACTGTCTATTGTGTGCTTGCTCACTTAAAGTCTCAGTCCTATATCAGGAGAGACCTCACTGTTCATCTGTTCACTGTTCACTGCTCATTGCTCACTACTTGCTTGCTCACTGTTCATCACTGCTTGCTTGCTCACTGCTCACTGCTTGCTCGCTCACTGTTCATTATAGCCTGCTCACTGTTCATTGTTATTTTATCAATACTTGTATAAAGGTGTGTTCAACCTTGACAATAACTTTAACAAATTTAGTTTAGCCTCAGAACAACAAGGCCTCTGTCTGAAAAAAGTCAATTCCACAAGCCTTGGTGAAAACATTCATTCACACAACACCGCGTGCCAGGGCAAAATAAACTGACACAAAACTGATACTGGAACTGACGCTGTGTCTGGGGCACCCAAAACACAGGAAAAAAGTACAAGACCAAAGTGCCGCGGGCCAGAAGAAAAGATACCGAATGGGAACGTGTCTAAAGCAGCCCAGCGTCAGCATCGGTCATAGAACATAATTGAGCAACTCACAAGAACGCTAGCGAGCAACAAAACTAAGGTCAATCGCGAGTGCGCGTGCCGCGTGCCAGGGCAAAAGAAACCGACACGAAACCGATACTGGAACTGATGCTGTGTCTGGGGCACCCAAAACACACAGGAAAAAAGTACAAGAGAGAAGTGCCGCGGACTAACGCTGTGTCTGGGGCACCCAAAACACAGTAAAAGGCCAGTACAAAGAGAGGTCGGTTGAGCCGTCTCTGGGGCACCCAAAAGACGGCATTTCAAGAGTTGTTGTATTGTTGAATGCCGAGCGTGTTACAGCGGCACGTGATTGTTTGGCCAAATACGGCCAAACACGCTGGCCTCAAATTCGAAGAGGCAAGTCCACACGCTTATACTCCACGACTGTGTTTTGGGTGCCCCAGACACAGCTTGTCGCCTCTCCCCACCGCGACCGCTTGGCGGCATTGGTACTCGCGTGCTGTATACTTGTACTGTATCCTTATCCTGTCAAACACAGCTTGTCGCCTCTCCCAGCCGCGACCACTTATATGCGGTCGATATTTCGTGTTCGCGCACTCGCGATTGACCTTAGCTTCGTCGCTCGTTCTTGTGAGTTGCTCAATTATGTTCTACGACCAATGCTGATGCTGGGCTGCTTTAGACACGTTCCCATTCGGTATCTTTTCTTCTGGCCGCGGCACTTCGGTCTTGTACTTTTTCCCTATGTGTTTTGGGTGCCCCAGACACAGCGTTATTGGTTTCGTGTCGGTTTCTTTTGCCCTGGCACGCAGCATGCGCACTCGCGATTGACCTTAGTTTTGTCGCTCGTTAGCGTTCTTGTGAGTTACTCAATTATTTCCCATGACCAATGTTGATGCTGGGCTGCCTTAGACATTTTATCCTTACGATGACCGCGTTACCAGGTTGCGTGGGATCAACGCTGAACTCATTGGGGTTCTGAATTGACCAGTTGGCCCGGACATGACATTACTCGCAATCTCGCCCCTGTGTTTTAGGTGCGCCCCCGACACAACATTCTTTAATCGTATTTTGCGTGCCGACCACAGTTGGCCCGGACACGACATCGCTCATTTCTTCGGTGTTACTGTGGCTTTGGAGCCGTGAAGAGGATTGCCTGTTACGATTTTCACCTTTTTGCCCCTGTCTTTTGCTTTGACAGCACGTGATACCCATACATTCCCATGAAGATGTGCCAAGTCCCACGCTCTGATTGGACGATACCTTGTTACCGAACTCTCGGGTTGTCCCCATGTCCTCATTGGATGATTTGATGGTGCATAACCATTCATGCACAACCAGGAGCTGAAGGAACCTAAAGATGATACAATCCGAACCTGACCATTCCATTCTTGTCACAACCCATGACCGATGTGCATACCTGGAGACAAGAATACTCCATGACCCAACCACCGATCATACCCAGCAATCGGAATACTCTGGTTCTCCGCCGACCGATCATATGTCCACACCCATATGCTCATGACATTGTTATTGTTCTTTCACAATTCATCTACACGGTTCCTTGTGCCTGTCACAGACAAATGAATAGCCTTGTGCCTGATGACTGATCGACTTTCCTATTTTGAAGAAGACTGACACGTCATCCCGATCCTCACGGTTACCTTTGACGCCCAACTCATCGCCACGATTGTGATATGTTCTATTGGCATCTCCACCCTTGTGGGCGTCTACATCTATGCAACCTATATTCGGATAATGCAACCTCCCCACAATGACTCAGACATCGGATCCGTCATAGTTGCCGACAACTGATGACTCCTTGGACCTATCTTGGCCAACCATCTTGTTCTTCTTCACATGTCACCTCTACATTGATTCGCCTTTCTTCTCATCAGCTGACCGCCGGTGCTCAGCTAGCAACCCGAACTCGCATGTATGACAAGCCCCCTTGATGCTCCACAAGGACTTCCATTCCGACATGTTTCATTACCTTTGTGTACCAGTCCACTGGTCAAGAATATCCATACCCAGTCGACATCCCAGTCATCCAGTACCCTGCAGCCAAGAAGGGTTATATGAAGCACCCTTGCTTATTGTACTGCAGGAACCACAGTTGCTGGTGTATGATTACCAGTGTTCATTGCATGGTTCTTCCCTTCCCTATTCAGTGATTCACCTCCCCTGCCTCCAATGATGAAGTATCACATTCACCTTTCTATCCCGATCCTGCATGCACATACTCCTAGTTGTATGCTGCTATTGGCCAGGCATCCACTGCCAATGCAAACCATCAGGAAGACGAACCAATCTCATCATTCCCAAGCTAGGAACTCAACCACATGACATCCACATGGCTGCCTCATGTTCATCATGTGCCTGCTGACACATCCACTCATGGATCCTTTCACCTCCTTACCATGAGGCAACCATGAGGTGCAGGGTCTGGACCCTTGATTGCTCCGAACCATTTCCTTGCAATCACTCCTTGAAACACTGGTGGAAATGCTGTATCTTCAGGACAGCTTTATTGTTCTTACATCTCTTTTGATTTGTACCTACAGACCCGGTAGTCTGTCTTCATGGCATTTCCCTAACTCTTCACTACTTAAACCTTCATCTTCGAACTGTTCCTCTTTTTCCCTTCCCTTTCCTCACGTTTAGTCTGGTTTTCTCTCCCTGGTTCGCTTTCCTAGTCTTCCTCCCTCCCCCAGACTGCTACTTGCTGTATAGTAGTGGTAGACCATGAATACACCATTCCTCTTGTGTTTCCTCTGGTCTGATCTCAACTTGATTTAGTTGGTTGTTGCTGGAGCCCACTGATCTAGCAATCCATAACATTGCCCAGCCGAACTTTTCCGTCATTGTTTGTCCTGTGACTAGTCTACCCATGTTCAGTAGATTCTGATAGCTATAATTACAGGGTGTCGATGTCTTCAATGTCCTCAATGCCTGCATCGTGAAGAAGGCTCTGAATCCTCCCACTCAATGATTCCATGCGAACGTCGTATTTGATTTGATGTGCATCTGGAACGCTCAACTCTTTCATCGCAGCGATAATGGCCCCCTTACCCTAATACGGGGCATCAATTTGTGATTAGATATGCAATCAGAAGGTTTGGTTCACCTCTATCCATGCACGTCTCCAATAGTCTGATGACAACCAAATCAACAGAATGAAGATGAAAACGTCGAAAATGATTTTGTATTTAGACCCTGTTTTCTCGTTGACGATCTGTTTAGTCTTGATACCGTTGAGTGATCCTGCCTTCATGCCAGAGATGGCTTACCGGTTTTTTCCAGATACAGATATCGGAACAATTGGTTGACGATCCGCTAGCAATGAAATGGCTATCCGACGAGGTAATGGCATCGACCGTTTGCACCAAAATGCTGTCTATTCTGGTCAGCATGCATGTCTGGCTCAATGCATTGTTTACTTACCTGTTGTATGATGTAGAATCTGAAGCCGCTCACATGGGTCAACGCTGTATACATATACTTTTCCATGATCGCTCCCAAACGCAACCCCCATACAATTCTCCATAAAGGTACCTTGCTTGACAAACCTTTTCGCCATGGGAATGATCATTGATTGTATTAGCGTTGTGTGAGGTATGTTATACAAATCGAATCCGTTCGATAAATTGTCGACGAGTAAATATTTCCCTTTGGGGCAGATGCTTGCACTACCTCTACAACCCTGCTTAGCTAACGACGCCAACCTCGGATCAAGATGATCACTTACATTTCAGACTTGAGAACCTTGAGTGCCTTGGACTCCGCAGTCTCTGCAGTCTGTATAGTCCTGGAAGTGCTATTCGTGAATCTTCTGCACTTCGTATTGTTTCTATGCTATGCTTACATTTCTCTGGTTTCCAGCCCAAAAAAAGTGATATTCTGATAGTGATCTAAAAAATGTATCGCTCGGGGGATCACATCAACCACCTGCTTTTTCCACAGTTCGACCAAAGTACCTATTGATTGTCGTGTAAGTGGCATTTTGCAATTGTTCTGACACTACACCCACCATTCTTTTCAAGGATATAAACTTTTATTTCTCCGTAGTGGCTGGTTACTGCCAGTCGGCTATGTACCGGATCATAGTCCATTGCCTCGATGCTGTCACTGCTAGGAACCACACGAGTGTTTGACCATTCCAAGAGCTGTGACTATTTTCTGTGAATAGATGTTGGTAATAGGATGTATCCAAATGCTTACGCTGGTCTTCACTCGTCTATAAATCAGCATCAATCCCCTTCCAGTTCCAAAGCAGATCGTCCTGCTTGGGTCGCTGGTCTCTGTTCCAAGCCACTTCATGCAAGTAATTTGCCCCCATCTACCGCCATGATCTTGAATCATTTGCCGACATGTCATTGTCTCCATCGCCCAGATCCTGACGGCTTCATCATCACCTGGAAAATTCTTAGCGTGGCGATTGGTCTTTCTGCGAGGACTCACCTCCACTCGCAAGGTGTAATCCATCGCGTGTGAATGCAAGGCTATTGATTGGACCAGCGTGACTTCGGAGACGAGCAGCAAGACGATAATTGGTCAGGGTACTGGTAAGCGCGAAGGAGTCGCAAAATTCTTGTAACATCATAATTCTCTTAGATTTCGTGTTTGCGCTGTACTTTATATCATTCGACTAATTGTGTGAATGTATACTATTGTGTAAGATCATAATGGTCCATATGTAGATCTAATTGACTATTGTACACGACACTCTTGCCTAGCAACACACAACAAAAGGTGACTGAAAACAGCACAACGTTGACCAAATGTTGAATTGTCATTATAAATACACCTGATGTATACAGAAATAAAGTAGACTCCGATGAGAAGACATCTCCCACTCATTACAACACGAATCGAATTTTCGCCCAAAACCATTCCCATCATTACTCCACGCATCGACTTCAGAGACGTTGAGACCAAATTAAGCAAACACCTTAGATCCCCATCTATAGGTCATGACTCAGAGGAAACCAACCTAGAATCAATAACAGATCAATCAGAACACGCCTTTATCTCAGACGAGGAGTCGGAAGACGATGTCTTATCATTGATCCTTAAGCCACCAGGGGAACCAGGACGTCCGGGCAGTGGGGGGTATAACCTCGAGAAATCCTTGGGTTGGCCAAGGGAAATGTACAATGCATTAGTGGCGAGTTTACAGTATTCTGAAAGCCAACACCGACTCACTCTGAAATTAGAAAAGTACTCATGCACAAGCAGCCAAGCTTCTCGACACCAATGTAAGCTTTAACAAGCAAAAGCCTCGGTTTATAGAGCAGATATGTGGAGCACAAAGGAAAAAGTATCCGAAGCTGAAGAGATATGCCAAAGATTGGCCAGTCCGCGACATCCTCAAGCTTCACCTAAAGTACACTACCGAAACTGCCCGGCGGGCGAAATCAAAAAAGCTAACATCAAGACTTGAGAAGATGGGCCTTACGATGGTTTCCGGACTCCAACTAACACCCCATTGACACAGATCGCTAAGGAGACGGCGGCCTTGCGCGAGAATCGGGATGCTTCGAGAGACGATAATGCGGACATGGAAGACACGGAAGACATGGAAGACGAGTAACGGCGAAAAATGTGGGGAGGATTTGGACTGTAGTAAAAGCACAGATTAGATTGTGGTTGAAATTGAGCAAACGCCATGCAGAGTACAAATAACGAACGAAGCGAGAACACAGGGCTACAGAAGGATCACAGGAGAAATGAGCACAGCCGTGCCTGGGTGATTAGGGTCGACGCGGAGGAATGTTGCAACGTCCTGGTAGTTGGAAAGCGTGGCTGAGAGCCCGATAGGCCGTTGTGTGTGCTCCATGCGACGAATTTCGGCGATGACAGCCTCAAGCACAGGCCCACGGTCATCGTGTAAGAGGTGGATCTCGTCAATGATGAGAACCCGTCCCTGTGGTTTCATCACGGTGTTTAGCCATTTCGTTGAGGATTGTGAGTTGACTCGTTCGTACCAAAAGCCACAGGATACAACTTGCTTTGAACACGAAATATCGGCCGCATATAAGTGGTCACGGCTGGGAGAGGCGACAAGCTGTGTTTGACAGGATAAGGATACAGTACAAGTATAAAGCACGCAAGTACCAATGCCGCCAAGCGGTCGTGGTGGGGAGAGGCGATAAGCTGTGTCTGGGGCACCCAAAACACTGGGCGAGAGTGCGAGTAATGTCGTGTGGGCCTGGTCAATGCGGTGGGGAAAGGCGACAAGCTGTGTCTGGGGCACCCAAAACACAGTCGTGGAGTATAAGCGTGTGGACTTGCCTCTTCGGATTTGAGGCCAGCGTGTTTGGCCGTATTTGGCCAAATGATCACGTGCCGCTGTAACACGCTCACGGATTCAAGTTTGCGACAACAACCAATCGTCGTCTTTTGGGTGCCCCAGAGACGACTCGACTTTCCTTCCGCCTAACTCGGTCTCTTTGTACTGGCCTTTTGCCGTGTTTTGGGTGCCCCAGACACAGCCGACTCTTGCTTGATCTCGTTGGGAAGCGGCACTCGGACACTCGTTTGGTCTTGTATCCTCACCGGTCTTGTACCTGTGTTTTGGGTGTCCCGGACACAGCGTCAGGTTCCAGTATCGGTTTCGTGCCGGTTTCTTTTGCCCTGGCACACGGCACGCACAATCGCGATTGACCTTAGCTTCGTCGCTCGTTCTTGTGAGTTGCTCAATTATGTTCTACGCGACCGATGCTGATGCTGGGCTGCTTTAGACACGTTCCCATTCGGTATCTTTTCTTCTGGCCCGTGGCACTTCGGTCTTGTACTTTCTCCCTGTGTGTTTTGGGTGCCCCAGACACAGCGTTAGTCCCAGTGTCGGTTTCATGTCGGTTTCTTTTGCCCTGGCACGCAGCATGCGCAATCGCGACTGACCTTAGTTTTGTCGCTCGTTAGCGTTCTTGTGAGTTACTCAATTATTTCCCACGACCAATGTTGATGCTGGGCTGCCTTAGACATTTTATCCTTACGATGACCGCGTTACCAGGTTGTGTGGGATCAACGCTGAACTCATTGGGGTTCTGAATTGACCAGTTGGCCCGGACACGACATTACTCGCACTCTCGCCCCTGTGTTTTGGGTGCGCCCCTGACACAACGTTCTTTAATCGTATTTTGCGTGCCGACCACAGTTGGCCCGGACACGACATCGCTCATTTCTTCGGTAATCGCTCTGCACTGCGCTCAGATCACACCATCCCTATTTTAATCGCATAGCTCAACTATAACTAGTCGTCAACCATGATATCCGGCAATTCCGACACATCCTTTACGGCTAGATCCCTTTTCTGTCTATTCGTAAGTCCGGCATACCACGTTTCATTATAGAAATTTATGGGCAGCCCAGTAGGTGGATTGCAAACACTCTGCGCGTTACTGTAGCGTTGGATTTGTGTGCGAGGAGGGTTACCTGGGCGAATATTTTTGTAAGTGTTTGTCCTGTTGTAATCGCGGTCCACTAACTTTAAGTAGTTTGTCAGTGAGTTGTTACGCCACACCCACCTTTTCACAAGGAAAATGGATCTCCCCATTTCGTCGACATCACTTTCATCAGAACTCATCCCGGCTATCATAAGAGTGTTGACTATGTAGAAGAGGGAATCCCAAGCTGGGTCCACGGTTCCATCCAATCCTGTTCTGTTACCCAACGTAACCTCCTTCCTTGTCAAAAACAACTAGCATCCGTCATCAGTGACTGCAGAT
Source organism: Hygrocybe coccinea (assembly GCA_963555575.2). NCBI lineage: Eukaryota > Fungi > Basidiomycota > Agaricomycetes > Agaricales > Hygrophoraceae > Hygrocybe > Hygrocybe coccinea. The sequence goes on along the minus strand of OY741995.1, from coordinate 3,573,519 downwards.
CTGTATTGATTCATTACTGACCTGCCCACGTCGCGTGTTGGGTCTCTTTTGGGACAGACTTGCTTTATGTTGAGCCCCAATTCGTGTTCTATATTCTACAACACTCTCCCCCTTTCGTATGACATGCCATGTGAGCTCACGGTGGAGACGAGTCAGGCGATCCTCGAACATCAGTTGGACTTCGTCTTCATCTTCGGGCGCAAGTTCCAGGCCGTATTCTTGCTGGAATTCGGCAATGAACAACTTGGAGAGCCACTGATTCCATTCAAACTTCATCAAGTTTTTGGCAAAGTATGGATTCATGGGCTTCAAGATGGGACCTTGAGTACTGTCACACTCGTAATGCATCACCGTCTTGATTGAAGGCCTCGCGACGTTCACAATCTCACTGTCCTTTGTGATGCCTAGGAGATCGTTCATCATCTCCCGGACTTGTTTCTATGGCATAGTTAATCGGCAGACCCCTATGCATACGATTTGTAACGGGCTCACTAGTCTCTCTGTTCTATCCCGATCAATTCGTCGGATTGGGGTTTTCTTGAAAGAAGGGGCTAGCTTTTTGCGGGGTGGGCCTTGATTCGCAGGAATGTGCTTCATCAGAGTGGCGACCGTGGAGTTGAGCCGCTGGATAGATCCAACCATCATGTCCAACTTCGCCTCCATGCCAAGTCCTGAGTTGTTGGCTGTGTGGATCTCACTTTCAATTGGCTGAGGGTGGTCGGTAGATGAGGTAGGATTGGCAGACTGAGGATCGGCATTGGACTCCTCAGGTTCAGCTTCGGCAATATTTTCTTGCCCAATCTCTGTCATGGGTGGTGCTTGTTTGGGCTTCAATTTGAGACGACGGCCGGCGCCTCCCCGTGGCCTCTTGAATTTCATCGGTGGTGGTACGCGGATCTCCCTTTGGTCAGGCTGTATCTCTGGCCATCAATTTCACAGCTTGGGCAGGTCATAAATGCCCATACCTCATCAGGCGATTCCTCATCACTACTACCAGTCACCTTCTTTCCCTTTCCACGCTTTACCATGATTCGCTGTTGATCTGACTCATCCGAACTTTCATTCTCGCTATTGCCGAAGTCACCTGCTGTACTGCGATCTCGCATTTTGTGCCGGACACCTTTGCCCCGGTTCTTGCGCCGTGTGCCAGGCTCATTTGATTCATCGTCCGCCATCATATCTTCCCCATTGGTATTCGGGACATTTTGCCGTTCTGTTGCATGGCGCCCTGCGACTTCTCAAAGTTGTTCAGCTGCTCGAAGCTCGGTGGTTCTGCAACTGCTCACCTCCCTCTGGCGATGCCAGTTGAGCTTCAGTATCCACCACCATCCCCACTTGATTCTCCACTGTAGGAACTTGCTCTTCTATTGCGTTGTGCACTGTAGCTTCTAAAAGCTGCTTAGCTGCTCGAAGCTCAACAATTCCATACTGCACCTTCTGCCTCCCGTGACATCAGTCGAGTCTCAGTATCCCCCACCAACTCTTGGTCTGCAACTGTGGAAATTGGCCCTGAAGCTAATCTTGCATAGTGCTCTGCAGCTTCTTCAATATACTCAGCTACTGTGAAGCTAGGTTGTCATTCACTGCTCACCCGCCTCCAATGACGCCACTCGACGCTCAGCGATTGCTACTCATTCATCAGCTTCCCTGGTTATTGTCTCCACATGATACCAAAAGCTCTCCATCGTCTCCTGGTAGCTGCCGATCTATTCCATTGTAAGTATGCAAATGACTGCGAGCAATTGTTCTGATACCTGGGTCATCAGTGACTGAATATGTTCTGCCTGATTTTTCACAACTTCTTTGGACCGCAAACTCTCTTTTTCAACTAATTGAACCTTTCTTGCACCTCCCTGTAAGTTTCTGGTCCAAGGATGTTGTTACGATTTTTACCCTTTTGCCCCTGTCTTTTGCTTTGACAGCACGTGACACCCATACATTCCCACGAAGATGTGCCAAGTCCCACGCTCTAATTGGATGATACCTTATTACTGAACTCTCGGGTTGACCCCATGTCCTCATTGGATGACTTGACGGTGCATAACCATTCATGCACAACCAGAAGCTGAAGGAACCTGAAGACAATACAATCCGAACTTGACCATTCCATTCTTGTCACAACCCATGACCGGTGTGCATACCCGGAGACAAGAATACTCCATGACCCAACCACCGATCATACCCAGCAATCGGAATACTCTGGTTCTCCGCCGACCGATCATATGTCCACACCCATATGCTCATGACATTGTCATTGTTCTTTCACAATTCACCGACATGGTTCCTTGTGCCTGTCACAGACGAATGAATAGCCTTGTGCCTGATGACCGATCGACTTTCCTATTTTGAAGAAGACCGACACGTCATCCCGATCCTCATGGTTACCTTTGACGCCCAGCTCATCGCCACGATTGTAATATGTTCTATTGGCATCTCCACCCTTGTGGGCGTCTACATCTATGCAACCTATATTCGGATAATGCAACCTCCCCACAATGACTCAGACATCGGATCTGTCATAGTTGCTGACAACTGATGACTCCTTGGACCTATCTTGGCCAACCATCTTGTTCTTCTTCACACGTCATCTCTACATTCATTCGCCTTTCTTCTCATCAGCTGACCGCCAGTGCTCAACTAGCAACCTGAACTCGCATGTATGACAAGCCCCCTTGATGCTCCACAAGGACTTGCATTCCGACATGTTTCATTACCTTTGTGTACCAGTCCACTGGTCAAGAATATCCATACCCAGTCGACATCCCAGTCATCCAGTACCCTGCAGCCAAGAAGGGTTATATGAAGCACCCTTGCTTATTGTACTGCAGGAACCACAGTTGCTGGTGTATGATTACCAGTGTTCATTGCATGGTTCTTCCCTTCCCTATTCAGTGATTCACCTTCTTCCCTACCTCCAATGATGAAGTATCACATTCACCTTTCTATCCCGATCCTGCATGCACATACTCCTAGTCGTATGCTGCTATTGGCCAGGCATCCACTGCCAATGCAAACCATCAGGAAGACGAACCAATCTCATCATTCCCAAGCTAGGAACTCAACCACATGACATCCACATGGCTGCCTCATGTTCATCATGTGCCTGCTGACACATCCACTCATGGATCCTTTCACCTCCTTACCATGAGGCAACCATGAGGCGCAGGGTCTGGACCCTTGATTGCTCCGAACCATTTCCTTGCAATCACTCCTTGAAACACTGGTGGAAATGCTGTATCCTCAGGACAGCTTTATTGTTCTTACATCTCTCTCGATTTGTACCTACAGACCCGGTAGTCTGTCTTTCATGACATTTCCCTAATTCTTTGTATTTAAACCTTCATCTTCGAACTGTTCCTCTTTTTCCCTTCCCTTTCCTCACGTTTAGTCTGGTTTCCTCTCCCTGGTTCGCTCTCCTAGACTCTCTCCCTCCCCAGACTGCTACTTGTTGTATAGTAGTGGTAGACCATGAATACATCTTTCCTCTTGTGTTTCCTCTGGTTTGATCTCGACTTGTTTTAGTTGGTTGTTGCTGGAGCCCGCTGATCTAGCGATCCATAACAGATGTCCATTGGCAGGTCTTATATTTCCTCACCAGCCCGTCATGAATGATAGAGTGTATCATGGATTGTTTTGGAGTCAGTCGCCCAGAACACTGTCTCCGAGATGGTCCAGCACAATCAGCTGCTGGCCGAACAGGAACCAATTCACTGGTTTCCATTGCAGGATCACGTGGGTCTGGTACCTACGCCCAGTGAGAGTTAATTATGTCATAAGTAGTTCAAAATCATTATACTTCTCCCATTTCTTCATCTTGAGCTTGGGGCTGTCTGAACATGAATCCGAACATGATAAATGGGCGATGATCATGACCAGAAAACTCCTGTGAGCTTATTATACACTGTAATCGTTATCCATGACAACGCTGCTTTTTGTCTTGCTTTTTGTGAGCTGTCTCCAAGCACGTGCATTTCATGCTCGGACAAGACAATAAATACTGAATTATATTGTCTTCGCAATGTATATAGACACTTTAACCTGAATAAAACATTATTGATAGTATCGTACAGAATGCCATCGAGACGTGAACCCGTTTTACCCTCTTACAAGGTATGCTAGTTCTCAACGACTCAATACCCTAGTCAGCTCCAATATCCTCTCAGATACAGTATCTCGCCATTCGTGGACGAATGTATTCAGCATCATTGAAACAACCAAGATTCGTTCACATCTCGACGCATAAGAACAAGACTTCTCAATTTCCTCTCCTGGAAGGCCTGCTTTCTGATGCACACAGACAGCCTTTCATCCACGATTGTACCGTTATTGTTCATGAGGGCAGAAATGCCCATACTTTCCGAGTGTTCTGCAAGAACCACCACAAGCTTCCAAACAATAGGATCATCATAAAAGGACGTCACCTAAGCTGGAAGGGCGATATAGTTGTCATGCGGGTTGGGAAGAAGCAACCAATGTTAGTTGTGAACATGCGTGGGGGAGACGCTAGCCTAGCAGACTTCATCGTACAAAAGTGAGTTTACACACCTTAATACATCTAGTAGACTGACATGGTGTTATAGATTTGTAAGGCAGGTTAGGCAGCGCACTCCCTTTAGGTTACCGGAAAGTTTGGTATACCACAAGTCGTAAGGGGCATGCGCAGGTCATTGTGGGTATCGCACAGGTCATTGTGAGCATGGGGCTGGATAAACATAATATACTAGTGGGGTGTGGGCCATTGCTTCACATGGCAAGTTACTCGTCCCTTTTTGGCCATGAAAACATCACATTTCTCAAGATTGAGCATATATGCACACTGCAGCATTATTACCAATGCATGATAATAAGCTAATATTTGCAAAGTCATCCAGATGTTCTTCATTACCACAAAATAATCCTGTTTGTATATCATCATAAAACCATCAACCCTGTAAATGAATTTGCAAGTTATATTCAGAATAAACATTTTCTTTCTGGCTATACACTCTTGTCCAGCAATTCCTGATATTATCTTCTGATGTGGCAGACTGGAAGTGTGGTCAACATTTCCACAACCATATATCAATAAATCTCAGTTTTTGCATGCAAGGACCCTTCAAACTACATACTTTGTTCACCATAGACTTTTCAAAGTTTGCTATATTATAAATGGTGTCCCCATTTTTTTTATTAACAATGGATTTCAGAGAGGGCTATGAGGGACTCTGATGGCATAGGTGACCACATATCCTTTTTTCTGCTTGTTTCCCTACTAACTACCAGCCATTTTCCTTCCTCATCAATATGATATACCTACTTGTTTGCACATTGAGGGTCTAGAATATAAGTCTGTAATCATGTTTCATTCTGCATTTAGAAGCCAAGAGTCAATGTCAAAAACCTGGAGTTTGATGGTATTTTGTACTCCTGGTCTGTAGAGGCAGAATTAACCATGATTACATATATATATTTTATATCCTTGTTGTGCAACCATATAGATATATTATACACTTGATCATATAAAAATATTGGCACTTTTCTGAGAATTCATTTCATAAAAAAAAAATGCCAAATCAAATCCATCATACATTGTGGGTAAACCCCTGCATTTGACTATTCAATGTTGATCTGGTTTATTGTCTCAGAACATCTTTGTCTGTTCTGATAGCAGTGGTTTAGCCTGTTGTTCTAGGGAAGACTTTGTTTTCTAATAGTTGAAAAACTGACTACAAATAGTTGAAGCTAGGGTATAGCACAGGTATAAGCATTTACATATGAAATGAAATATCTATACTGTTGGAATTGCCTTGAGTTTGAGTTGGTGATGGGTCTTAAAAGTTCTTGGCAAACCTGTGTCCATCATTTCCTTCATTATCCACACTGTATACAATAGATAAAACCCATAAAATATTATATATAGACTCAAATGAGAAATTCACCCCCTGCTATGTCTGCATTTTTGCATACATTATACCCATGGGTTTAAACCCATTAAACCCATCGCATTGTGTGCACAATAGTGCCTTTCATATTGCACAATTGTATCCAACACTTTGCAGCCATCTTATCTGACATAAAACAGACATTTTCTCCCTATACCGCAAAGTGAATACATATAAATTGAGCCTATAAACTTCAAAATGAATTGCAGGATCAAAAACCTGCAGGTTACCCATGCTATACCCTAGCAACTTGAAGCAAGACTACAAATGGTATGTGTAGTGTTTCTCCACGTTTATTGTATTTATTTTGTTACCAAAACAACTTGCATAATGATTTACAAAACATATGACATGGGTGTGCAGGTGGTGCACATTTTTCCTGCATTAATCTTGTCACCAAAGTAGCCATTGAAAAAATTGCAAAATCATCTACAGTCTCTTTGATAAATATTCACAACATTTGTTGCATTTATATGATATTTGATAAATAGAAAAACAGTTGCTCAAAAGGCCATACACTGTGCAGTAAGAGTTTCCACATTTTTATTGTATTTATTTTCTTATCAAAAACACTTGCCCAAGCATCTGAAGCATTGTTCAACACTTGTTGTATTTCTTTAATATCCAATGTCTGCAAACTTCATGAAGTGGTTGTTAGATGATGTTCAGCAAGTTTATCAAAGTGTTACACCATATACTTGCATTTATTTTGTTAAAAATTGGCTATTAAAAATTGTACAACCATGCACAGACTTGTTGATATATTTTCACAACATTGTTGTATGTATTCCATATCCAGTGCTGATGTAAGCATTCTGAACAGTTCTGTAAATTGTCTGAACATTATTTGTCAAGGGTGTGGTTTCTGTTCTACAATTTATTTCCATTTAGCTTGTTAACAAAAGACTTGAGCATCTACCATATAGTTGTGAAAGTTTTGTCCAAATCAGTAACAACAATAGAGCTCTGCTGAGTCTGCCCTAGTTGGAATGAGCTCCACTATTGCAAGTCATCATATCAATTGAGTGAAAGAAACTTCATTGAGGACTAGATAATAGTGACAAAAATATAATGGCAGTACACTTGGTAGATTGATAACCCAGATGCCATTAAAATGCCTGACACCTGTGAAAATATTGAAACACTCACTAATCAGTTTGATAACTGTGTGGTATTGCTTGAATTTGTTATCAAGGAGGTAAGTGAGGTTAAGCAGGGGTGTATTTTTCTAATGTACAAGTACATTTGGGAGCCTTTATATATGATGCCTGCTATATGGGTGCTATTTACTAGATGAGCACTGTATACAAAGTGGGTGCTGTATTTAGGGGTTAGAAGGCAGTGAGGATAAAGCCAGTATTTTTGGGACTGGTTGTTATACAAGGAGGGGTCTGGTGGTTACATGTCAGGGTTGGTTAGGGGAGACAGAACCATGGTGGGCAAAGGCAAGTAGAGATAAAAAGTGTCAGATCAGGGCAATTTGGAGGCCACAGAGAGTGTATCCTCTACAATGGTTGTAGTATTTATTTGATATTTAATCCCAGAAAAGTCACCACTGAACATATGTCAATCATCATTCAGCCAGGGTGTTACAAGTGTTCCACATATTTCCAGCATTGATTTGCTTACCAACTGTCCATAGAAATGGTGTACATCTCTGTACAGGCCATGTGATGAAGTTTTGTTAAAGTTGTGATAGGTATTTGATACCTTCTCTTGCTCCCATTGATTCAGACATGCCTTATGAAAGTGAAAATGAAACACTGGTATGGCACTGAGACATTGGCACCAATGAGCAGGACAATCATATTTAATAAAGGAAAGACATGTGAAAGGTAGGTTGTAAAGGGGTAGTACAACCATTTACAATGGATGTGACAAATAATCATGAGATCTGCTGTATCTACTCTCCTACCAACTGACCACAAAAATAATACACAACCATGTACAGCCTTTTGGACAGTATATGACAATGTGGCTTGTATTTATTGAAGCTCTAATGACTGGGAAAGCCTTGTGGAACAGTTGCTGAACAGGCTGAAACTGTTCAACACTGTTCAAGAAGGGTGTGGGAGCTGTTACAACTTTTACTAGTATTTGATTTTCTACCAACTAGCTATAAAAGGATTGTACAACCGTCTTCAGCATATCTAACACATGGGCATGACATTGGTTGTATTGATCCTGTCACCCACTGGCCACAAGAAAATTCCACAACCAACTACAGTGTATTTAATGAATTCTGACGATGTCTCTTGTATTTATTTAATTTTCTATGACTGGGAAACCCCTGTCGAACAGTTGCCGAACATGCCGAACACAAGTGGGAGCTATTACAAATTTTACTAGTATTTATTTTCCACCAACTAGCTATAAAACGATTGTGCAACCATCTACAGCATATCTAACACATGGGCATGACATTGGTTGTATTGATCCTGTCACCCACTGGCCACAAGAAAATTCCACAACCAAATACAGTGTATTTGATGAATGCTGACATTGTCTCTTGTATTTATTCAATTTTTAATGACTAGACAAACCTTGTTGAACAGGCCAAACAGGAGTTGAACCAGTCTGTTCAACAAGAGTTTGGGAGGTGTTACCAGTTTCACTTGTATTTATTTCCTACCCAATTGTCCATGAAGGTGTTGTCCAACAAAGTATAGTCTACTTGACAAATGGTCAGGGCACTGGTTGTACCTATGTAGCCAGTTGGTTTAAAAATAAAGCCAACTGACATGATCAAATGAGCCTGTACCTGCATGTGCAATACCTTTCTGACCAACTGGTAAGAAAAGAAATAGAAGCGAAATTTATGACACCTCCCAAACCCTTGTTGAACAGGCTGGTTCAACACCTGTTTGGCCTTTTCAACAAGGTTTGTCTAGTCATTAAAAATTGAATAAATACAAGAGCCATTGTCGGAATTCATCAAATACACTGTAGTTGGTTGTGGAATTTTGTTGTGGCCAGTGGGTAAGAGGATCAATACAACCAATGTCATGCCCATGTGTTAGATATGCTGTAGATGGTTGCACAATCATTTTATAGCTAGTTGGTGGAAAATAAATACTAGTAAAATTTGTAATGGCTCCCACTTGTCGAACACTGTTCGGCATGTTCGGCAACTGTTCGACAGGGGTTTCCCAGTCACAGAAAATTAAATAAATACAAGAGACATCGTCAGAATTCATCAAATACACTGTATTTGGTCGTGGAATTTTCTTGTGGCCAGTGGGTGACAGGATCAATACAACCAATGTCATGCCCATGTGTTAGATATGCTGAAGACAGTTGTACAATTGTTTTATAGCTAGTTGGTAGACAATAAATACTAGTAAAATTTATAATGGCTCCCATTTGTCAAACAGTCTTCAGCAGTGTTCAGCAACTGTTCGACGAGTTTCTCAGTCATAGAAAATTAAGCAAATGCAAGAAATGCTGTCAACAGCTGTCACATATAATGTAGACAGTTGTGGATTCTTTTAGTGGCTCATGGGTACAAGAATCAATGCAACCAATGTCATGCCCATGTGTAAACTATGCTAGTTTGGTGGTGCAACTGTTATATGGACACTCGTTACAGTAATAACTATAAGCAAAATGTGTAAACACTCCCACACCCTTGTCAAACATCTTGAACAACTGCTTGGCCTGTTCGACAAGGCTTTGCTAGTCATTAGAACATACATAAGTATCACAAAACTTGTCACCAGCTTCACATTGTGTGTAGATGCTTGTGAAATTTTGTTGTGGCCAGTGGATGGGAGAATCAATGCAACCAATGCTATTCTCATGTGTGAATCATGGTTATACAACTATTTCATTACTAGTTGGTAGGAAAATCAATACAAGAAAAATATATAACAGCTCTGAAACCCTTGTCGAACAGGCGAAATGCCTGTTTGGCCTGTTCAACAAGGCATTGCTGGTCATTAGAAAATAAAGAAGCATCACAAAAGTTGTAACAGCTGTCAAATAGCATGTAGATGGTTGTGGAATTTTGTTATGGCCAGTAGGTAAGTGAGTCAATACAATCAACATCACACCCATGTGTTGAATATGAATTCTGTTGGAGCTAGTGGGTATGAGAATCAATACAAATACATCAAACATCCACAACATATGTCAACTCATTTCTGCAACATTTTCGCTGTCCTCTGGACTTCTAAACACACATCAAAGAATTACCACACTTGTCAACAGACTCATTGAGGTTTCAACATGTTTTATAGATGCCAAACATTGCATCAGCATCTGTGGTATCAACCTCCTGAATGTAATGCTATTGTGTGAACTCCACAGTTCTTCATTCTTGTATCATTTCAACAGCACTTTCTGTCACTCAACTGACGTGACTGCTAACATACAAGAGCTCATACTAAATTTGGCAATGCTGATTCAACATTCTCACAGTGCCAATTTTGGCAGCTGTGATCCGGCTGCCTTATTGTTCTTGCTGATTGGGACAAGAAATTCTCACAGTTACAAAGTCATAAGTCACACGGTTTCATAATTATTCCCAGGGCTTCAAAATTGTTCCCACGGCTTGGCGAATTAGACTGTGACCCTGAATTGAAAAAACCACCAGATACAAAACGATTCCCTTATAGGGACTCGTAATATTTTTTTCGCTATAAAAAAAAGACCGCAACAAGCTTAATGGAAATTTGGAGTGAGCACAAGGTCCAAGACTTCAAACTACTGAATGGCCATTCAAATATTCCTGCGAGAATTTGTGTGTATTGGCCTTGAGTGTCCGGCTGTCCTTCATGCCTTTTAGATGGTTACGCCACTTCTGGGCCGTAAGAGGTTCAGCAGTCCCATTCTGGATTTCCGTCAACCTCTTTTGATACCAGTGTTCGTTCCACTCTGTCCAGTAGCCCCAGTTGTTGCCACAGCCAATGTCATTCCAAGTAGTTTGAAGAGGCCACCAGGACTTCAGGGCAACTTGATTACCTTCGCCTGGAAAAATATCAGGAGCTGAAATGGACAGTGCAATGAATGTGACTTGCCTGTGTAACATTTGTAGAGTCCACATATGAGGTCAAGTTCACTGTTGCTAAGATTATCATCCCATAGTTGCCCCCCCGACTGCTGATCATCCCTCGAGTATCCTACACGATGTACGGTTACTGCAGACGAAGGGCCTTCCAATGCAGCACCAAGACTCAGGCAATCATTGGCAAGACACCAAACAATGCCCCCTTGGAGTAGAGCAGCACATCCTCGGGGTTGGGCAAGAATAGCAGCACGCTCATGCACATAAGAAGCATAGTCATGTGTCATGAATTTATAGCCTACAAGGTGTATAGGGATAGTTCTGGTACAGATTGGTGTGGAACTCGACTGTGGTACTCTCCTCAGTAAAGTAAGTGTGTGGAATGTGAAACCTCGCTTGATAAGAAAGCAGGCCACAGTATAGATATTGAGGGACATGGCTTTGATCAACCGAATGGCATATAAAAGATCAGCTGCAGTAGTCAGCCCAAGTACCCAGTTGCATGATTCACATGGAGGGGATTGGAGAACAAATAAATCTGACGATGGATGGTAAAAGCTGATAAGTGTCAATGCGAGACGGTTTCCATCATGAAGATCCCATTCATGTGCCCCAGGACATAAACCACCAACCAGTGAAGAGGTAAAACGAAGTATTGCTACTTCAAGGGAAGAAATATTGGATGCAGGGTCCAAAATCAGGCCAAGAGCCTTGAGACATTGCTCCCACTTCTGACAGTCACCTGGGCCAACGGGTAGATTGACCAAAGGGGGGACGAAACCATAATACCTTGCTAGCAGCTCAACCATGTCACTCTGGTGGAAGATGTCGTGCCCGTCAGCCTCATCTGGAAATAGTGGACTAGGACTTCGGTCAAGTGCATGGGAGGCCATATATGTTTCTGCAGTATCTTCTACCTCGCCGATGATGCCAGAGTAGTCATTGCTGTCACTGCTGTCATCGCTATTGTTGCTGTCATCGTCACCAAACTCCTCGCACAAGTCCCACTCATTCTCCCAGGGATCATACCATCGTTGCTTGGACCCATAGCCATGTATAGTGTCCTCATTTGCTCTTTGGGGAACTTTCTGCCAGACTAGCCTTGACGGATCCTCCTCACTGTAGACCCAGGTGAAGACCTTCGTCTTTTTTATTGGAGGATTCTGTTGTCGTTGTAAACATGCCTGACATTGCTGGGGAGTCTCCAAGAGAGCTTTTTCAGCTTGACGTTTTTCTCGGAGGGCGAAGAATTCTGGCCAGGTCTGTGATGACTTTGTGGACTGGAGCTGATTTGAACCCAATGCCTGCATGGCGCTGGTGGAGTGAGGCTGAGAATCAGGGGGGCGAACGAGTGACTGTGTTGCAGCCTGTAGGAGTTCTGATGGGGGTGCCAACTTGGCAATGGCAGGGTTAAAACGAGCTTCAGTTGCATATTGGGAAGTCCACGGGTACCATACTGGTACATGGAAAGCAAAAAACCATTCCACGGACGGTTGTTTACTGTATCTATCCCTCTTACGGAGCAGGTCAAGAAACACACCGACACGGGGTGTATAAGGCGAGAACGAGGCAATTGTTGACCCCATGATCTCACCAAGCCATGATTGAGGGAAGCCCTCATTTGCTAAAAATTCAACCCACTTTGGGACTGCACCATCGTTTGCGTTGTCAGAGACGGAGCTCGCGATGAGGAAGGAAAACAACCCCATCCAGGCCACAAACCAGTCCCTTGACAATGTGATCTGTCGGTGAGCACGGCGAAAAGTCTCGAATACTCTACCATAACCAAGATAGTTTGGAGGTGGTGGACGGAGGGCAGGGAGTTGAGAGATCCTCTCCATGAATGTGGTGGCCCAAATTAGTTTGTTTTCCAATCTATTCCAGCTTTCCAATACACTCATATGAAGATGATATCCCTGCTCTCCCTTCTCAATGGGCGGAAAGATGTTTAGATGGTCGAACGGTGGCCTAGTAAACGAGGGTTTGACAGGCATAAAACTCAACCACCCATACGAATCAGTCCACCAACGAGGCTTATTGAAACCATCAAGGTCGAGCGAAATTCCACGAAAGATATAACTATGTTCAAAGCCGGGCACGGGTGGTCCTACATCAGCCTGGCAATTTGGGGAGTAAAAAATGTCGCCATTAATTATGGAGATGCGACCCGGTAATGCGGTCATCTTAAGGATGGAATTGGAATGTGTCTAAGGCAGCCCAGCATCAGCATTGGTCGTAGAATATAATTGAGCAACTCACAAGAACGAGCGACGAAGCTAAAGTCAATCGCAAGTGCGCGTGCCGTGTGCCAGGGCAAAAGAAAACGGCACGAAACCGATACTGGGACCTGACGCTGTGTCTGGGACACCCAAAACACAGGTACAAAGACCGGCGAGGATACGAGACCAAACGAGTCGCTTCCCAACGAGATCAAGCAAGAGTCGGCTGTGTCTGGGGCACCCAAAACACACAGGGAAAAAGTACAAGACCGAAGTGCCGCGGGCCAGAAGAAAAGATACCGAATGGGAACGTGTCTAAAGCAGCCCAGCATCAGCATCGGTCGCGTAGAACATAATTGAGCAACTCACAAGAACGAGCGACGAAGCTAAGGTCAATCACGATTGTGCGTGCCGTGTGCCAGGGCAAAAGAAACCGGCACGAAACCGATACTGGAACCTGACGCTGTGTCCGGGACACCCAAAACACAGGTACAAGACCGGTGAGGATACAAGACCAAACGAGTGTCCGAGTGCCGCTTCCCAACGAGATCAAGCAAGAGTCGGCTGTGTCTGGGGCACCCAAAACACGGCAAAAGGCCAGTACAAAGAGACCGAGTTAGGCGGAAGGAAAGTCGAGTCGTCTCTGGGGCACCCAAAAGACGACGATTGGTTGTTGTCGCAAACTTGAATCCGTGAGCGTGTTACAGCGGCACGTGATCATTTGGCCAAATACGGCCAAACACGCTGGCCTCAAATCCGAAGAGGCAAGTCCACACGCTTATACTCCACGACTGTGTTTTGGGTGCCCCAGACACAGCTTGTCGCCTTTCCCCACCGCATTGACCAGGCCCACACGACATTACTCGCACTCTCGCCCAGTGTTTTGGGTGCCCCAGACACAGCTTATCGCCTCTCCCCACCACGACCGCTTGGCGGCATTGGTACTTGCGTGCTTTATACTTGTACTGTATCCTTATCCTGTCAAACACAGCTTGTCGCCTCTCCCAGCCGTGACCACTTATATGCGGCCGATATTTCGTGTTCAAAGCAAGTTGTATCCTGTGGCTTTTGGTACGAACGAGTCAACTCACAATCCTCAACGAAATGGCTAAACACCGTGATGAAACCACAGGGACGGGTTCTCATCATTGACGAGATCCACCTCTTACACGATGACCGTGGGCCTGTGCTTGAGGCTGTCATCGCCGAAATTCGTCGCATGGAGCACACACAACGGCCTATCAGGCTCTCAGCCACGCTTTCCAACTACCAGGACGTTGCAACATTCCTCCGCGTCGACCCTAATCACCCAGGCACGGCTGTGCTCATTTCTCCCGTGATCCTTCTGTATACAAATGGACCTCGGTTTCTCCACTTGCAGTCGGGAATGAACTTCAAGGCCCTGGAAGCGTTTCTCTTGACGAGATTGATGCCGCTGTTGATACTGTCATCAACCAACGAACACGGTGATGGGTTGGGTACCTTTCAGCCAAGAGGAGAGTTCAGTTCATGGAGGCAAAAGACAGTGGGGTGACTGGGATTCGAAGTCTCTGTCACCAGCCCATGGCTTGTAGCTACGAATGTACACCCTAGAATGTGAAAAACAGCTGTTGCCATTCGAAGTAGCGCTTCAAAGATACTGTTATGCACTTTACAGGGTAAGCGTGGTACTCAATCGCACACTCATCTCTTAGACATCGCATGATTCAACGTGTGACTCAGCGTGCGATCACTGTTGCGTTTTGCAAAATCTTTCATTTCAGTTGACTTTTGCTATTGTCAAAATCATTTGGCAAAATTATAAAAGTTCGTGGTAACAAAAGGTCAAATATTGCCGGCAATTTGCAAGCTGGCAAATGATTCATTTATAGGAGTCTGAAATTCAATTGATATTCAAAGTTTTGTTACTTTTTTGTCGCCTACAAAAGCCTGAAGACACGAGACAATTAAGCAAATGCAGAATTCAGCAAAAAGGTAATATTTATTTCTGATTTTGCATTAAACAAAATGAATACATCTGATCAGATTTTGCAGCTGTGCAAAATCCATGCAAAATTATAACAGATTACCAATCATTTTGCATATCATTTTGCACTCTGTGAAATATTTGGGTGCGAGCAGTGTTACCAGCTCCACTTGCAATGTATTCCAAGGGGGTCTCAGACCTCCCTTGTGCACCAACAATACTGGTGTGCACCTGTTTCATGGTTTTGGCACGTCCTTTTTTGTCTCCAGCCCTAAATTCCTCAAGTTTGCCTTTGAGGGTGGCAAGTTGAGTGGCAGTGAAAGAGGTTTCAGGCATTGTGGAATCAGGAAAGAGGTTTGAATTTGCAGGAGTTGAGATGAGATTTAATAAATGATGAATTGTGTGCGGCTACTTGTCGATGTTGCAAGTTTGCCAAATTTGACTATACACCCATTTCAGAAATCGAAATTTCGTCAACCGACTTTCAACCGTCCACCTTTTATTTCCTCAATAATTTACACTCTCATCTGCATATTCTTACCGTTCCAATTTCTTTTTAAATCCTCCACTTCGTATTTATTTCATCTAACCGATTATTCAGCCATGGTCAAGTTGTTCAAAAGAAAGTCTGCTCCTCGTGTTAGCAGGGTGACATTAAAAGAAGTGTTCACTGCTCGTGGATTTCAGACTCGAAGGAATATTGTCGACAGCCCTAGGAGCTCACATTCCTCTCCTCCAAAAAGACAAAGAATGACTCAAGATTATTGTGAAGAACATAGCGATTACCCTCAAGATCTCCCACATATTGAGCCTCTAATATTGCCCAGCAATAATGTAAATATGACTTTCTACTTGGTCTCACACAGGTCCAACTGACAGTCATCTTCTTGGAGTCATCCAGCAATTATATGAGGGAATGGCTACCCCATAGAACAGAATATCTAGACCATATCCTGGCCAGGGAAGCACCTCCAGAAAGACAGATCTGCATGGGTTGTTGGACGGCCGAAGGCACATGGAAATGCTCCACATGTTTTGGTAGTCCTATATACTGCCAGGCATGTTGTGCAGATATCCATGAGAGGTTACCATTTCATCGGGTGGAAAAATGGACCGGTGACTACTTTACGCCTGCCTGGTTGATGGAAGTGGGAGTCAAGCTCCACCTAGGTCATGGAGGGTTGCCATGTCCAGCTGTCCGGAGTGACAACACCATTATTAATGACACCGAGGATTGCATTGTCAATGCTGACATTGGCATCAATGCCAATGCCGATAACAACGCTGATAACAACGCTGATAACAACGCTGATAACAACACCGATAACAACGCCGATGATAATGCCGATGATAATGCCGATGACTATGCCGATGATAACGCTGACAACACCAATGATAACGCCGATGCCGATGCCGATGCCGATGCCGATGACAATGCCAAAAGATCAAAAAATACTGAAGAACCAACCACGCCCTTTTCATTGCAAAGCTTTCCAGATTCACCAAAAGACATTGATAAGACATGTGAAAGCGTTATGGTGGTGGTGGACAGCTCAGGTATCCATCGTCTGGTCATCCGATGGTGTGAATGTAGAGGAGCAGCTGGACGTGATATTCAGTTGCTTGATGTTGGCTTATATCCCGCAACATCAAAAAAGCCCCAAACTGCATTCACATTCCAAGTCCTTGACGAGTGTCTCCTAGACAACTTGGAATGTAAAACCGCTTGCCAGGCATTTCATTCTAAATTACTCCGGCTTACCAGCTCACCGTTTCCTCACACCGTCCCGGTATGTAATCTGATTTATTCACCGGTAAATTTTGATTGACAACCTATCAGAACCGTTACCGTGAATTACTAAGATGTACAAGGCAATGGAGAAATCTGAAGGCCCAGAAATGGAATGGATTTGGCCAACATGACAACCAGGAACCAGGACCTGGCCAACTCACGATGACATGTCCTGCTTGTCCGCAGCCTGGTCTCAACCTGCCAGAAGATTGGAAAAACAGCAAAGGGGATACTGGCAGCATTATGCCTTCATTCGTGATGGATGGAAAATTTAAAGTACAACACATGAAGATGCAGAGGCCTCTGGATGATGTTACTATCGCCGATGGTCATGGGTTTATGGTTGGGGAGGATAGATATAAAAAACATATCCGAATAACCAAAGAGGTCATACTGGTAAGTTCTATTGAATGAATTAATGTCTAGGAAATGTTGAAAATTTTAAATATTTCAGAAGTCAACATGCAATAAACATAGGGCGGTGAATCAGGCTAATTCTCGAAAACAAAATTTGGATGCGACCGGTATTGGTGCACTGGCCTGTGCTCATCATGGATGTTTTGTTCCACATTCAGTTGTCAATTTTCAGAAGGGTGAAAGGTAATTTTTTATCTGATGTTGTCAAGTTCACCAATGCCGATGACGGCGTCGGCGTTCAGACCATCGCCAATGATGGAGGTGTCACCAATGCTGATGCATCGGACTAGTTTGCCATTCCTTCTACATCCAATACCAAGTATTTTGCCAATATACTAACAATGATTCCATTCCAGACAAATGAACATGGACTACGCCCTCTCAGAAGTTCTCAAGTGGAGCTCTGGTTTCAAGACCATCCTGCTCATCTATGATATCATGTGCCAATATGGCAAGCACCTCCAAGAGAGATTGAGTCAAGGTCCTTATCTGCATACTCCTGAAGGGATCAAAATCAAGAAAGGAATCGGCCTGTTTCACATTATGGGTCATCAAGATCAATGCCATCCCCGATACAGCCCTCAATTTATCGAAGGTGCTGGCCAGGTTGACGGCGAAATATTGGAATCATTATGGGCTCCCCTTGATCATATCGCCAAGAGCACAAGGACCATGTCTGCTGCATCCCGTCAGGAAACGATCGATGCTCACATAAACGACTCCAACTTCAAGAAACTCATCAGAATATGTCTGTATTCAGTGTCATTTGTATAAACCTAGCATCTGGAATTTATAGGCCTTCGTGGTTGCAGGTCCAACATTGATCAAAAAATATCGCAAAGCTGTCATCGGCGTTGCCAGTAGCAAATCGGCATTGGATGACCTCGTTTCGACAGCCGACGCCGACCTCACTCGGAAATGGACAAAAGAGGCGAAAAGAGCTCAAAAATACCGGGATCGAGACGAGTCGGCAATGGACATCTATGATGCCAAAACATCTAAAGGTAATTCTGAGCCATCCGATATGAAATCATCTCTCAGCCAGTGTCTAGGACCCACGAAAGAAGAAAGAATCCTGGAACTGACCCTAAATGAAAAGACGAATGGCCTGATGAATGGCACCATTGCCTGGCTATCCTCTGGACTCAAAATTCAGGAGACACAGTATGTAACATATCAATGATGAGGTTCCAATTGCATTGACAGTCTTGGATTGCATTTCAGACTCTCACTAGCTTATGAGGAGAGAAGGCTTGGCCAGAAACCATCACTGACAGCTAAGCTTTCCATGGAGGACAAAAGACGCCGATTGAGAAACAGAATTGACCGGTTTCACAAGTCATCGGTATAATTCATGGATTCCGACCTCATCGATGAAGAGATGATGCCAGATGTCGATCCGCTACAATCTGACTCAGATTCCGAATCATCGGACAATGGAAGTGACAATGAACGCGAGCCAGACACAGACAATCCATTCATCAACCATCAACGCCGGCAATCCTGGGATCAAGATTTTCCGACGAAGACCAATTTATTCCTTCCTTCCAACCTTCAGTTATCGGCATTCGACGCATCGGCGAGCAAACTGATTTCTGCAAAATTGAAATTGAGAGAAGCTCAAGCAGACAGCGCCCTTCACCAAATTCGAATTTGTTTAGGTCACAAAGCATATCTATTCTGGAAAAACGTTCGATTGGCATTGGGGACAAAGCAGAAGACAAGGGCTTGGAAAGAGGTTTATTCTGTGGAAGCCCATGTCAAGCACCATGCAAGAGTTTATCGTCTCGCCCGAAAAGCCTTGGTCTCTCTGGGGGCATCTCCTGAGACATTGGAAAGGTATAAGTTGCTTAGGCAAGATGAACTCACAGCTACTACTGCTTTGGTGGATCTGAAACAACCAGGGCAAAAAAACAAGTCGTTAGCGTGGTTTTGGAACATGGATATAGACTGGGACATTGCTGGCAATGACTGGATGGAAGAATGTGAGTGTTCCCCTCCTTCCAATCTCAGTTTTTTGAATTTGGGTCAGTTTATCGGGTTCACTGGCTATGGTCAAATGCCAATTTTTGCCGATGGACAGAGGAATTGACATTGGTCAAGAAGGAAATGGAGTGGACCATTAGGTTCTTCCAAATCAAAGCTGAGACTTGGAGAAATCGAATGGAGTTGGTCATCAGACATGGATCATCGGGAAAACAATGTTATGCTGCAAGGCAAGCGGCTATGTGGGATCAATTAATGTCGACGAAATCTGAGTTTTTTGGGGGAATGAAGGGGGATTGCTTGGGGACTCTCTGGGGACTCCCCCAGAATTCCCCAGGAAGTCCCCCTTTGGTCCCCAGCTAGTCAATTCCCCAGGGAGTCCCTCTTTGGTCCCCAGGAGTCCCCTGTCCAACCCGGTCCCCAGGGAGTCCCAGGGATTCCATGGGAAGTTGTGGTAAAGTGAAAAGTACTGGTGTGCTGGCAATGACTGGATGGAAGAATGTGAGTCTTCCCTCCTTCCAATCTCAGTTTTTTGAATTTGGGTCAGTCTATCGGATTCACTGGCTAAGGTCGAATGCCAATTTTTGCCAATGGACAGAGGAATTGACATTGGTCAAGAAAGAAATGAAGTGGACCATTAGTTCCTTCCAAACCAAATCTCAGACTTGGAGAAATTGAATGGAGTTGGTTATTGGACATGGATCATCGGGAAAACATTGTTATGCTGCAAGGCAAGTGGCTATGTGGGATCAATTTGCTACACAAGCAGAAAGCATGTTTGGGATTTTCCTAAATACATAATCATGTACCATGGTATTGCTTAAGGCATGTAAATTAACAGCTAGTCATCCATCGGCGCCGATGGAAGTATCGGCGCCAATGTTGTAACACTTTTTAAATAAACGTAAATAGAAGACACCTCTGACTTCAACTGCAATATCCCAGCCAACTAGTCCAACAAGCTTGAAATGTCGAAACTCATTGAATGCCAGCAACTCCTCAACCTTCTAGCGCGTCGCGTTCGGTCGGCGATCTTGGCAATGGCAATAACTTGGGATGGCATGTCTCCAACACAACGATCATTTACAGGAAGAGACGGCTGCTAGTTTTCGGATGGCTTATGAATCGGTAAAGGAAGGTGGAATTTCGGCAAAGGAAGACTTTGTAGATTTTTCTGGACTTTGGCAGGTAAAATATGTTCTGCATCCATGCCTGGAAGCTTCTTAGCCCTCCATTCCTTTGTACAGGTACTCGAGGAGACTCACAAGGAACTCCGAGAAATGCCGGTTTTTCATCCTGGACGAAAAAGCCCAACCCCAGTGGCATCGACTAGCAAATTGGCTCTGGATGTTCCCCCTATAACAACATTAGATGATGTTCTGAAGACACGGACCTCAGCCAACCCCGATGCAATGGATGCCGATGAATTCCAGGATAAAAAGACAGGCAAGTCCGACAGTAAGCAGTGCTTGACTGAGCAATGCCCTCAAACAGCAGTTGAACATTTCCGAATAGCCGTCCCTCTCCTGCCACGATTACCATCATCATTTGTGTCAAGTTTGTCTGGCGAACAAAAGGCCGAACTTGCCAAGTACCTCGAGTCCATCCAGGCTCAAGTGGTAGAGAGCTACCAGATTGTTAGAACACAGACACTGGATAAAATTGAGGATGGTAAGATGTTGCAAGAGAGATGGTGGAGGTTGATGGATACAAGAATGGAGATGTCAAGGGGAATTAATCCAATGTATCAATAATTCTATATTAGACCAAGTCCAATCAGCATTTGATCAGTGCAATTGGCATGTGTCAAGTCCGATCAGTGTATGTCAAGTCTGATTGGCATTTAACCAGTCCGATTCCCGTTTGGCAACTTCTATCAATGTTTGGCAAGTCCTATCAGCGTTTGACAAGTCCTATTGGTCTTTGGGAGCTCCTATCGGTGTTTGTCCACTCCAAAGCGGCGTTTTTTGGTGCCAATCGGCGTTTGTTTACTCCGATCAGTGTTTCCCCACTCCGATTGGTGTTTCCCTACTCCGGTCGGTGTTTCTCCACTCTGATTGTTGTTTTTGGATTATTAGGCCATTTTCTCAGGTCTGAACAATGCATTGCTATACATTGGCTTGATCTTCTACCACCTGTCTGCCAATTTGATCTAATGTCATCCAAGGAACTGCCAGCACCCCTACTCTCTCGTTATCATTGTCTCTCATATAAAATGCAAGACATACCCATTCACCTGATATCCTAAACACCCCATGCCTCAAAATTCTTCCTCCAAGATGGACGAGTGTTCCAGAATTGTATTGCAATTCTAGTCCGATGTTCGGTAATTCTAGGACAGCATCCTTGTATGGTCCAATGGTTGCCAAAATATCATACCATTCTGCCCTTGAATTGTTGCCTCGATGCGCCGGTGTTTCCCGATTGCTGATCACTGACATCCCATTGAACACCGATGGCCACTGGTTGATGACTTCAGTTAACGAAGGTTCTTTTGCCAGATATCGAAGCGTCTCTCGGCCACACATGTGCAATTCTGGATGTGTAATGGCGAGGGTTGCTGATATGAGTGCAATTGATTCACAGGCAGCTTTGAGCCATGTGTCGGCATTTGAGTCATTCAACGCCAATGATATCACAACTGGTTCATGGTTCATCTAGAACATGTGTGTCGGTCTTTGTCTCCACTTAATGTATGGCTCACTCACATCGTGTCCTTGTCAAAACCAAGCAGGAGACAGTTCAACTGATCCCGGCGTCATCCAAACACATCCAGCTTCATTGAGGAATAGTTTTGGGTCCAACCTCCAATTTTTCTTCGTTCCTGGCTTCATGCTTTGTCGTAAAAGGCCTTCCATGTGCCAAATGGTCGTGGCGAGTATCGACTACTGACACCATATATATGAATTCTGGAATCATACATCACAGGACTTACTTGTCTTGTTGGCGTCAACGTGTCAGGAAGATACCAACAGAGTATCCTCCCATGCCGATCTCTTATGGTCATGGGTGTCTCGACCTTGCGAGGTGGATTTGCAATCAATGGATACCGGGATGTAAGAGCTGCCTCTTTTATGGTGTTGAATCCAGTGGGTTTTGGACCCAGCCTGGTTGAATACTGGTCAGCATCCCAAGGCAAAGTTACTGGAAATACTTTGAACTATATTTGAGCCACATCTTTACTGGGATTTTGGTATGCTATGACCAATTGATACACCAGCAGCTCACAATCACAAACTACCTGTGTACTGAATTCCAGAGGTGGGAGAATTAACCGGACATGAGGTGATGGTTGGGATATTTGCTGGTTAAATTTGGCAATGAGATATGATGATATGTTGTCCATAAAGTGGAGGATTGAAAGGGATGCAGGGAGGTGGCTCATGTTTGAGAAGGAAGAATTGATTAACGTTAATAATGCAGTTGAATGAGTGATGTTGATTACCAATCTGAGGGTTACACACCAGTAGTAAAAATAAAAAACCCCCATGCAAGCCCATCAGCGTTGAAATAGTGATAGTCATGCTATCCAATGTCAACCCATTGGTTCAAGGCTGGCGAAAATGATAAAATCTGCAACGCCGTTGCCGATGATCACACCGATGATAGCACCGATGATATCACCGATGAAGCACCGATGATAACACCGATAACTACTCCAATGACACCACCGATAATAACACCGATAATAGCACCGATGATAACAACGAATAAAGCACCGATGATAACACCAATAACTACTCCAATGACACCACCGATAATAACACCGATAATAGCACCGATGATAACAACGAATAAAGCACCGATGATAACACCGATAACTACTCCAATGACACCACCTATGATAACACCGATGACAAAGCCGATGATAATACCGATGAGAACACCGATGATAACACCGATGAGAACTCCGATGATAACGCCAATGATAACGCCAATGATAATGCCAATGACAACACCAATGACAACACCAATGACCATGCTGATGATAAGACCAATACCTACTCGAATGACAACACCAATGACCACACCGGCGCCGATCCCTACACCTAAGATGAGTAAACAGCCATCCCAGCCAATGTCGGCCCAAAGGTCTGAGACGGGTGACAACCATCCCAGCCAATGTCGGCCCAACGGTCTGAGACGGGTGACAATTATCCCAGCCAATGTCGGCCCAATGGTCTCAGACGGGTGACAGCCATCCCAGCCAATGCCGGCCCAAAGGTCTGAGACAGGTGACACCCATCCCAGCCAATGTCGGCCCAACGGTCTGAGATGGGTGACAATTATCCCAGCCAATGTCGGCCCAACGGTCTCAGACCATCCACTATACTCTAGCACTTGACTCGGCCCACCGGTCTCACATGGTACATATGTCACTTCTTGTTACAATTTTTACCTTTTTGCCCCTGTCTTTGGCTTTGACAGCACGTGACACCCATACATTCCCACGAAGATGTGCCAAGTCCCACGCTCTGATTGGACGATATCTTGTTACTGAACTCTCGGGTTGACCCCATGTCCTCATTGGATGATTTGACAGTGCATAACCATTCATGCACAACCAGGAGCTGAAGGAACCTAAAGACAATACAATCTGAACCTGACCATTCCGTTCTTGTCACAACCCATGACCGATGTGCATACCTGGAGACAAGAATACTCCATGACCCAACCACCGATCATACCCAGCAATTGGAATACTCTGGTTCTCCGCCGACCGATCATATGTCCACACTCATGACATTGTTATTGTTCTTTCACAATTCATCTACACGGTTCCTTGTGCCTGTCACAGACGAATGAATAGCCTTGTGCCTGATGACTGATCGACTTTCCTATTTCGAAGAAGACTGACACGTCATCCCGATCCTCATGGTTACCTTTGACGCCCAGCTCATCGCCACGATTGTGATATGTTCTATTGGCATCTCCACCCTTGTGGGCGTCTACATCTATGCAACCTATATTCGGATAATGCAACCTCCCCACAATGACTCAGACATCGGATCCGTCATAGTTGCCAACAACGGATGACTCCTTGGACCTATCTTGGCCAACCATCTTGTTCTTCTTCACACGTCACCTCTACATTCATTCGCCTTTCTTCTCATCAACTGACCGCCGGTGCTCAGCTAACAACCCGAACTCGCATGTATGACAAGTTCCCTTGATGCTCCACAAAGACTTGCATCCCAACATGTTTCATCACCTTTGTGTACCAGTCCACTGGTCGAGAATAACCACACCTAGTCGACATCCCAGTCATCCAGTATCCTGTAGCCAAGAAGGGTTATATGAAGCACCCTTGCTTATCGTACTGCAGGAACCACAGTCGCTGGTGTATGATTACCAGTGTTCATTGCGTCGCCCCCATCATGGTTCTTCCCCATTCAGTGATTCACCTTCTCCCCTGCCTCCAATGATGAAGCATCATGTTCACCTTTCCATCCCGATCCCGCATACACATACTCATAGTCGTATGCTGCTATTGGCCAGGCATCCACTGCCAATGCAAACCATCAGGAAGACGAACCAATCTCATCATTCCCAAACTAGGAACTCAGCCACATGACATCCACATGGCCGCCTCATGTCCATCATGTGCTCACTGACACATTCACTCATGGATTGTTTCACCTCCTTGCCATGAGGCAACCATGAGGCGCAGGGTCTGGACCCTTGATTGCTCCGAACCATTTCCTTGCAATCACTCCTTGAAACACTGGTGGAAATGCTGTATCCTCAGGACAGCTTTATTGTTCTTACATCTCTCTCGATTTGTACCTACAGACCCGGTAGTCTGTCTTCATGGCATTTCCCTAACTCTTCACTACTTAAACCTTCATCTTCGAACTGTTCCTCTTTTTCCCTTCCCTTTCCTCACGTTTAGTCTGGTTTCCACTCCCTGGTTTGCTTACCTAGCCCTCCCCCCTCCCCTGGACTGCTACTGGTTGTATAGTAGTAGTTGACCATGAATACACTTTATTCCTTGTGTTTCCTCTGGTCTGATCTTGACTCAGTTTAGTTGGTTGTTGCTGGAGCCCGCTGATCTAGCGATCCATAACACTTCTCAGTTGCCCCGTCAAGTACCTAACAATAATATTTTCTCGGCCCATCTCGGCTGGCCTGACTCAAACCCAACATTGTCACCCTTAGTTGCCCGGTCACATACGGGTTAAGTCATGGCATGGTGTGCACCAAGGATAGCTATGTGGGTGCTATCAAAGATACCACTAGTCTCAATGCTCATATTGAACTATGCACAGGCAATAAGGCGATTGCTATTGAGAAAGATAAACTTCAGAGATGACTGTGAGCTTGGTTTTTTATGGGACATTTTCTTATGTCAAAGACATGTTTTCTAGACCAATGGCAAATAAAAGCCTTGCAAGGCAGAAATCTATGGCAATATTTACCTTTGAGTTCTGTTGTTTACTGACTAAGCTGTATCTGGGTTATTAATCTACCAAGTGCACTGCCATTCTATCATTTGTCATTATTATCTAGTCCTCAATGCAGTTTCTCTCACTCAATTGATATGTTGACTTGCAATACGACTTGCAATACTGGACATGTGATGTTCTCATGGCCAAAAAGGGACGAGTAACTTGCCATGTGAAGCAATGGCCCACACCCCACTAGTACAACAGTGTTGAATCTATATCAGCAAAATGTATAATCACTGGCAAGTTTCCTGGTACACATTGCTTTGGTCAGACCAACATTGAGCACTAGCTCAAAATGGAGAGTAATTTGGTGGGTGGAACAGACATCTAAACAGTCCACACATATTGCAACCCAGAGACAAAATCATAGAAGTGTGATATTGTTACAATTGAGGCATTAAGTGCACATGCTCTCACACCATAAATTTTAATAACACCCCAAACTATTCAGGATCATTAAAAAAATGGAGGATTCTAGTGAAGATGGATGTTTGCAATCCAGACTGATCACCATTGCAATTCAAGACCAAGAGAAACAACAATTTATCAACTTCTTTCAAACCACATAGGAGGGCTTGTATGCCGTTCCATCATGTGAGTTTCACAGTTTCTTATCATCATACTTTGCATAAATTTATTTCACTCAATTGACTGTGAGAATGAAGCTCATTCCAAAATCCAAAATTGGCCAGACATTCTCACAACTACAACTATGGCAGCTATGATCCGGCTACCTTATTGTTTCTCCTGATTAGGACAACAAGTTCTCACAGTTACAAAGGGAAAAAAGTCACACGGTTTCATAATTATTCCCAGGCATTCAAATTTATTCCCACAGCTTGTTAAATTTATTCACATGGCTTGGCAAATTGATGTTTGTGGCATTTGCAACCCTGAACTGAAAACTGACCATATACAAAATGATTCCATTATAGGGACTTGTAATAGTTATATATATCATTCAAATTATTTATCTGCTAACCATTTATAATCCCATTTCATTTCATCCACATTTTCCCGATGACAGTGTGTTTTGAGGGGTAGACTTGTAATTGTAATAGCTATAATGTTCATTGAGATAAAGACCAAAATGTCGACGAAACCTGAGTTTTTTGGGAGAATGAAGGGGGACTGCTTGGGGACTCTCTGGAGACTCCCCCAGAAATAAATAATGGCCAATTAGCCTAATTCTAGTCAATTCTCCAGGGAGTCCTCCTTTGGTCCCCAGGAGTCCCCTGTCCAACCCAGTCCCCAGGGAGTCCCAGGGATTCCATGGAAAGTTGTGGTAAAGTGAAAAGTACTGGTGTGCTGGCAATGACTGGATGGAAGAATGTGAGTCTTCCCTCCTTCCAATCTCAGTTTTTTGAATTTGGGTCAGTCTATCAGATTCACTGGCTAAGGTCGAATGCCAATTTTTGTCAATGGACAGAGAAATTGACATTGGTCAAGAAAGAAATGAAGTGGACTATTAGTTCCTTCCAAACCAAATCTCAGACTTGGAGAAATTGAATGGAGTTGGTTATTGGACATGGATCATCGGGAAAACATTGTTATGCTGCAAGGCAAGTGGCTATGTGGGATCAATTTGCTACACAATCAGAAAGAAGGTTTGGGATTTTCCTAAATACATAATCATGTACCGTGGTATTGCTTAAGGTCAACCAACAGCTAGTCATCCATCGGCACCAATGGATTTATCAGTGCCAATGCTGTAAAAAATTTCAAATACATGTAAATAGAAGACACCTCTGACTTCAACCACAATATCCTAGCCAACTAGTTCCACAATCTTGAGATGTCCAAAGTCATTGAATGTCAGCAACTCCTCAACCTTCTGGCATGTCACTTTCAGTGGGTAATCTTGGCTATGTCAATAACTTGGGATAGTATGTCTCCAACACAACAAGGAACGTAGCTGTCAAACATGCAGAATGAAATTGTGAGTGAAATGACTAATTCTATTGAAATACACTCTATTCATTGCAGGCAACAGCAATGGTGTGCATTGGAAGGGCTCAACTAGGAGGGATCACTTTGGAAATACTAGAAATTATCCAGGGAACAGCAAAAGCAATATAGCCTGCCATATGTATGGGCAAAGCTTCTCTTTACACAGGAACTCCCGATCGAAGGCTTAGCACAGCACTTTGTGCAAAAGCATCTTCACACTGGGCACTGGTGGCAAGAACAGCAAGGATCAGTGGCCAATGGTTCAAGGGATGTTCTTATCACATTTGCTGGATATTTTTCAGCAGTCGCCTTGATGGAGGTGATATTTATGTTTCCATTCATTATATTTTTCATGGTTGAATCATTCACAGGAAGAGACAGCTGCTAGTTTCAGGATGGCTTATGAATTGGTAAAGGAAGGTGGAATTTTGGCAAAGGAAGACTCTGTAGATTTTTCTGGACTTTGACAGGTAATATATGTTCTGCATCCATGCCTTCAGGCTTCTTAGCCCTCCATTTCATTGTACAGGTACTTGAGGAGACCCACAAGGAACTCCGAGAAATGCTGGTTTTTGAACCTGGAAGGAAAAGCCCAATGCCAGTGGCATTGACCAGCAAACTGGCTCCAGATGTTCTGCCTATAATGACATTAGATGATGTTCCAAAGACATGGACCTCAGCCAACCCCAATGCAATGGATGCTGATGAATTCCAGGAAGAGAAGACAGACAAGAACAAGTCTGAAGGTAAGCAGTGCTTGACTGAGCAATGCCCTCAAACAACAGTTGGACATTTCTGAATAGCCATTCCTCCCCTGCCACAATTACTATCCTCATTTGTGTCAAGTTTGTCTGTTGAACAAAAGGCCAAACTTGCCAAGTATTATGAGGCCATCCAGGCTCAAGTGGTAGAGAGCTACCAGATTGTTCAAAAACAGACACTAGATAGAATTGAGGATGGTGAGATGTTGAAAGGTTTGTTGAGACAAGATTGGAGATGTCAAGGGGGGTCAATCTAATGTATTGATAATTATATATTAGAACAAGTCCAATCAGCATTTGATGAGTCCAACTGGTGTGTATCAAGTCCAATTGGTGTATGTCAAGTCTGATTGGCATTTGGTAAGTTCTATCAGCATTTGACAAGTCCTATTGGTCTTTGGCAGCTCCGATCGGTGTTTGTCCACTCTGATCAGCATTTGTACACCCCAATCGGTGTTTGTGAAGTATTAGGCCATTCTCTCAGGTCTGGAATTTTCAACAATACATTGCTATACATTGGCTTGATCTTCTACCACCTGTCTGCCAATTTGATCTAATGTCATCCATGAAACTGCCAGCACCCCTACTCTCTCGTTATCATTGTCTCTCATATAAAATGCAAGACATACCCATTCACCTGATATTCTAAAAACCCCATGCCTCAAAATTCTTCCCCCAAGATGAACAAGTGTTCTGGGATTGTATTGCAATTCTAGTCCGATGTTCAGTAATTCTAGAACAGCATCCTTGTATGGTCCAATGGTTGCCAAAATATCATACCATTCTGCCCTTGAATTGTTGCCTCGATGTGCTGGTGTTCCCCGGTTGCTGACCACTGACACCCGATTGAAGACCGATGGCCACTGGTTGATGACTTCAGCTAACAAAGGTTCTTTTGCCAGATGTTGAAGCCTCTCTTAGCCACACATGTACAATTGTGGGTGTGTAATGGTGAAGGTTGCTGATATGAGTGCAATTGATTCACAGGCGGCATGGAGCCATGTGTTGGGTCATTCAATGCTGATGATATCACAAGCGGTGTGGTAGTGGGACCTAGTCTGTCACGTGACCTGGGTTCCACAGTTGGATTCCCTTATCCAGTCACTTCCCGTATTAGCACTCATCATTCCATACCATCCTGACTGATTCATTGTCCGACTCTGTGAGTGACCATGAGACCTCTCCAGTGGTTCATAGTTCATCTAGATCATATGTGTCAGTTGTTGTCTCCGTGTAATGTATGGCTCACTCACATTGTGTCCTTGTCAAAACCAAGCAGGAGACAGTTCCACCGAACCTGGAGTCATTCAAACACATCCAGCTTCATTGAGGAATAGTTTGGGGTCCAACCTCCAATTTTTTCTTGTTCCTGGCTTCATGCTTTGTCATAAAGGGCCTTCCATGTGCCTCATGGTTATGGCGATTATCAACTACTGACACCATATATATGAAGTCTGGAATCATACATCGCAGGACTTACTTGTCTTCTTGGCATCAACATGTCAGGAAAATACCAACAGAGTACCCTCCCATGCCAACCTCTTATGGTCATGGGTGTATCGACCTTGCAAGGTGGATTTGTAATCAATGGATACTGGGATGTAAGAGCTGCCTCTTTTATGGTGTTGAATCCAGTGGGTTTTGGACCCAGCCTGGTTGAATACTGGTCAGCATCCCAAGGCAAAGTTACTGGAAATACTTTGAACTATATTTGAGCCACATCTTTACTGGGATTTTGGTATGCTATGACCAATTAATACACCAGCAGCTCACAATCACAAACTCCCTGTGTACTGAATTCTAGAGGTGGGAGATTAACTGGATATGAGGTGATGGTTAGGAGATTTGCTGGTTAAATTTGGCAATGAGATATGATGATATTTTGTCCATAAAGTGGGGGATTGAAAGGGATGGAGGGAGGTGGCTCATGTTTGACAAGGAAGAATTCCTTAACATTAATAATAATAATGCAGTTGAATGAGTGATGTTGATTACCAATCTGAGTGTTACACACAAGTAGTAAATAGTAAAAAACTCCCATGCAAGCCCACCAGTGTTGGAATAGTGATAGTAATGCCATTCAATGTCAACCCATTGGTTCAGGGCTGGCGACAATGATAAAATTCCCGATACCAATGCTGATGATAACACCAATGATAGCACCAATGAACACACCAATGATAACACCAATGATAACACCAATGACAACACTGATGATAACACCAATGACAACACCAATGACAACACCAATGAAACACTGATAACCACATTGATGACAACTCTGATGACAATGCCGATGACAACATGGATGACCACACCAACACTGATCCCTACACCTAAGATGAGTAAACAGCCATCCCAGCCAGTGTTAGCCCAATGGTCTGAGATGGGTGACAACCATCCCAGCCAATGTTCGCTGGCCTGACTCAAACCCAACATTGTCAACCTTAGTTGCCCGGTCACACTTGGGATAAGTCATGGCATGGTGTGGGATGGGGTAGGTTAGGCCCCATTCTACACCACCAGTGAGGCCTATCAAGCCTAGGCTTTCTCTTTTGCCAGACGACAACATGGCTCACAAAGCTCACGTTTCCAAGAAGACTTGCATGGACAAGGCACTCACCCTCTCAACAGCTTCCAGCTGTTACCAATCTGCCATTTCCAGTCCTGTTGCCTCTGCTGTCCCAAATCATGTTGCCTCTGCCATTCCCAGCCATATCCATTCTGCAGTCCCCAGTGCTGCCTCTAGCCCTGCCCCAACTTGATCTCTATCTCCAGTTGATGACACTTCAGATAATGCTGCTGAAAGTGACAGATCTTTGAGTGGGGACAATGACCCGGAGAAAACACTTGGTACATACCTAGCTGCCATTTCCTCAAACACACACTAACCCAACCTTCAGCTCAACTTGAAAAAATGGTGATCATTGATATGCTCATTTTTTCAAGATGATGTTACTGTGAAAACTGTTACGATTTTCACCTTTTTGCCCTTCCTCAAACCCAAAATCATCAGTTCCATCTGTGGATAGTGCTGTCTACATAGTAGTGCAGCTGTTCACCCTTGGCACTAAACTGCACAGTGTCCTGGACATGCCAACACTTCAACAGTCTCCAGAACATGTTTTGTTGTAACCAATGGTATGAAAACAAGCCCTTGACTGCTATCAGTATCTGACTTATTCCATAAGATATCATTTGGACCGTGAACTTACAGCATGACTGTAAACGCGGCAAGTGCACATCAACTGGTGTACAAATAGTCATGCAAGAATATGAAGTGACAACTCATACAAGAAAGGTCACAAAGCATTCTGATGATGTAAATTTCATTGTTAACATCAATTCCCTTCATAACTATGAGACAATTGCAGCTGCTTTGCCACCACACCTCCAAAAATTGTCATTTCATGTCAAAGATACAGCTGATCTTCAAAAGACAGCATCTGCACAGGTTTGAGACAAGAAACACCAGCAAATGGAGGGAGGAAGAAACTTCTGGCATTCAAGGCTGCAAGTTGTGCTAATATGACTGATTCAGTGGGTGGGATGGACCTTGTAATAGCATTTAGAGATGATGGTGAGCTTCTGGAGATGTTGGAGGATGTGTTGGATGATGGTGGAGATGCAGACAGAGGTGAGATGATTGTGGAGAAAGGAGCTGGTGCAGGAAGGGCTGGGAGAGCAGATAGTGGTGGTGGCCCCATTCCCAGTGATCTGCCTGCTGGCAGTGAAACTGTACCTGCCTTTGAGGTATCCCTGCCACCTGCGCCAACAAGGGAAGAGGAGCACTGCTCCCATGAACCTGTGGGTATTTTGGTTTAATTTTCGTTGATTTCATTCCACTTAACATGCAATCCTGCCAGAAACAGTGCATTGAAAGATGTATTGAAATATTTTTGCCAAAAGGCAAGCCTTCTTGTGGGTGGCAACAAGCCAGAATATTGCAACGGCTAGTCAAGTATTATGATGAGTAAGCCAATACTGCTTATTCTGCATAAACATGAAAATAACATCATTTATTCTAGGTCTTCACTTCCAGAGCTCACTCCTGATATGATTGAAGCAGCACAGCATCAAGTGAAATCAAACAACTTACTTGTCAGAGTGGCAGGGCCCTCAAAGAGAAAGCAGGATGCTGAGCAAGACACTGACCAGGTGGTTGAAGGTAATGGGGAGGAGGTTGACATACAGTGGCCAAAGAAAAGGTGGGGTGCAGTTGGGGAGTCTGTCAGAGTTGAGAATGAACAGATGTTGAGGGGTTTTTTTCTCAATGATGGTAAATAGTTGATTGCTCCCTGCATTGAGCTTATTTGATTTGATCATTGTTTTTTGTATTAACTGTCGTAGTCTCTTGACCATTGAAGAAATATGGCCTGCCTTCAAGAAATGGAAATTGATGTCCAGAGTGTGTGTGTACCCTCCATCAATAGCATAGAGATTGGGCATATTTGAAGATGTGCTCCAAGCCGGTGTCTAATTTCCATTGACATATAGATTTGGTGTGTGGGAGTTGACATTCCAAGCTGATATTTGACTTTAAGCATATGGATTTGGTGTCTGTCTCCAGGCTGGCATATGATCACCTTGGGCACGTGAATCTGATGCTCATTAACATCCACTTGAACTACCATAAGATGATCCAGGATAATAAATAAATGGTTTCTGCTTTAATCCATGGTAATCTGACATCGGGTTAGGAGTCTGGTATGAGTTGGTGATAAAACATGAGGATGAAAAAATGAGTAAGGAGGCAGGAAGTGCTGACTAGCAGTGGAGGTAAGCAGGGGTAAGTGGGGTTAAGCAGGGGTGTATTTCTCTAATGTACAAGTACATTTGGGAGCCTATATGATGTCTACTATATGGGCACTATTTACTAGATGAGCGCTGGCTACAAAGTGGGTGCTGTATTTAGGGGTTAGAAGGCCATGAGGATAAAGCCAGTATTTTTGGACTGGTTATTATACAAAGATGGGTCTGGTTGTTACATGTCAGGGTTGGTTATGGGAGGCAGAACCATGTTGGGCAACAGGCAGGTGGGGATAAAAAGTGTCAGATTAGGCCACAGAGTGTGTATCCTCTACAATGGTTGTAGTATTTATTTGATATCTAATCCTGGAAAAGTCACCACTGAACATGTGTGAATCATCATTCAGCCAGGGTGTTGCAAGTGTTTCACATGTTTCCTGCATTGATTTGCTGTCCGTAGAAATGGTGTACATCTCTGTACAGGCTATTTCACAAATTTTTGTGAAAGTTGTGATATGTATTTGACACCTCTCTTGCTCCCATTGATTCATACACGCCTTATGAAAGTGAGAATGAGACACTGGCATGGTGCTGGGACATTGGCACCAACAAGCAGGACAATGCTATTTCATGAAGAAAAGACATGTGAAAGGCCGGTTATAAAGAGGTACAGTATTTTACCCTTTACCACGTATT
This sequence comes from Hygrocybe coccinea, assembly GCA_963555575.2. Taxonomy (NCBI): domain Eukaryota; kingdom Fungi; phylum Basidiomycota; class Agaricomycetes; order Agaricales; family Hygrophoraceae; genus Hygrocybe; species Hygrocybe coccinea. The sequence continues at coordinate 3,539,608 of OY741995.1, read as the reverse complement.
CCCAGTGAGACAATGTGTGGACTCCCCATGGACTCCACATGGAATCCACATAAAAAGTTGAAATGCACAAGGTTTTTTGACTTTGTTGACTTTTGCTCCTTCAATATCAATGCTATTGCGAATATACAACTATATCCAGTATTAGCAACTTATATGGCTAGTTCCAGACTCATAGAAAGTTTTATTTCTGGTGGACTCCACATGGACTCCACCACTTCAGTCACCTCCTGCCACACTGCATCCAGCTTGATTAATTTACTGTACGGAATCAAGCTGGATGCAGTGTGGCAGGAGGTGACTGAAGTGTGATCGAGAAGGAATTGGGGACTATATGCATCAAAACTGTGAAGTTCCTGGTTCATGTTGGTTTGGTCAAACATACGTTGAGCCATTCCGCCAAAGTCGGTCAATGGTGGGTATTTTTGCTGGGTGGAAAAGACATTTATACGATGCATACCCATTACAACAAGGAGATGAAATCATGGACGTCGGACATTGCAACAAATTTCTATATGTTGGATGAATTAAAGCAAGTGCACATTCTTCTTCTCACACTTGTATCGATATAATGCCTCACATGGTTTAGATCATTCCAAATGGAAGGAGTTCTCATGAACATTCTTATATGCAACCCAGAGGAAGGTCACACGGCAATCCAAGAACAAGGAAAACAACAATTCTTCGACTTCATCAAAAATACATATGAGGGCCTATATAACATCGAGTCGAGTGTGATTGGGGCAAATCCTTCAATGAGTGTATTCTGCTGCATGGACGTGTCACTCATTGTTGATTCAGAAACCAATCACATTTGCTATTTTGTAAATGAGGTTGAGAGATATCACACTACAAGATTGTATTCCAATATGAAGCAAGGCGGGACATCTGTTCCATTTCCAATTTGATCTTTTGCTGACACATTTTCATGTGTTTTCTACAAGTACCTTGTAGATATTAAAAATCCATTTTTGTATTTTTAAATCAATGTAATGGATACTATCAACAATTCAAACGGTGATATTCTGGATGAAAATCATTTCGAAGACTTTGGTAACAATAAAAATAGTATTACAGATTGAAGAAACTATTCAGACTCCACAGCATTAATTACAATGTATGACGTACAAGAAAATGTTATATCGGAATACCCAAAACCATCATCCATTTCACATTCAGGGAGATACTTTTCAAGGTGTTTTTGGCACGTTTGAATGTATTTACAGTGTGTCCAACAACGACGCATGATTCAACAGGAATATCACCTGGAAAGTGAGGTAGTTGCTGAAGGTTCTTGAGTGTGGTGGTAAAGTCAGTCTTGACTTTCCTTACGTCATACATAGGAACTACCAGTACATACATGCATCAGATTGTGAAGTGAAATATATGGACAAAGGGCGAACTAACCGATGTCATGGAACGAAAGAGCTGTCTTCTGATATGATGGAGCAGGACATCGTGTAAATGGACTTGACTGGACAGATTTCGATGTAGAGGCTCCTAAATAGAATTATGAACATGTAAAACCGGTTCTAAAATATACTCACTGCCAGGGGAAGCATCCACCCCACTTGCCGATGTTGTAGAGAAGGACAAAAAATCCTTGTAGAGCTGTGCCCGAAATTCAGAGTCACCGGTCACCATCCCAATGGCACCAACATATCGCTCCCATTCTCCTGCAAGCAAGGCACCTTGAATAACCTTAACTGGCTTAGTGTATCCACCAACCTTTGGCTTGTCTAAGAAGCAGGAATCGACTATAATAACTGATATCACGATGGTGGGGATTCCACCCCCAACAGGGTGGAAATAGTTATGACCGAATCCACTGGTGGATATGTTAGCTGGATCATCGCGAGAGAGATTCAAATATTTCCCCCATTTGGTGAAGGTTACTGCAGAAACAAAAAACTATTATGTGATTTTATATTGATTCTGAGGTTTTACAAAATAATTAACGTACTCTTCGTTTATTCTACGCATATTAAAAACAATGCCACTGTATTGCGGGTTGCCGTTTCTGACAGCACTAGACCACGACACCATGGTTGCTGCTCTATAACATAGTTAGCATTAGTTCATGAGATACAACAAATTAATCACTTAATATTAACACAATCTTGATATGTATCAATAAGGTGATGATCTCTGGTACCAATGTCAGACTCATCTGTCTTTGGAGAGGGTAATCTCTTCCTTTCCCTTCCTACGCATTACAACATGGCCGCTGTAATATTCATGTTATTCAGAACACAACGTATTATATTTGAACAAAAGAAACGTACGAAACAACACTGGACTTCTTAGGTTTGACTTGAGATTTTGCCGCAGCGGATTTCCTTGGAGCCATCAAAAAAAATATACGTTTGTGATGATGATTGGTAAAAAGGGAAAGGGCAGTTTTGTCAATACCATTGTAATTTCGTCACACTTTAAGTACACCGAAGCATGTGGAAAAACAATACAGATATCGATCATGAAAAAAACATCAGCAGGTATGTCCGCTGACTCATTAAAGGGGAATGATTCGGACTATGACACCATAGAAATGAGAAATCCTGAGATATCATACATTCCCGGGTATCATCCGATACTACAAAATTGAATTGCGGGTATGAAGGAAATAAAAATGGGAACACCGCTATGCTCGGGTATCGTGGTAATACCACAAATCCTAACCTGAAATTAGCAGGCTGTGCTTTGATTGCATTTCATTTGACACCACAAAAATGAATCACTTGAATTCAAAACAGCAGTAAACTGCTGATTTCAAATACTTACTAATTGCTGTTCTCTGGTAACATATAACACCACAGAAATGGACGGCTGGCTTCCAAAGAAATACAATGGCAAGTGTTTGGAATACTGAATAAGTATAGTTGATCACAAGATCATAACACAGCCATATCGTCTATAGAAACACTATGCAAATGAGGTTATTGCCAAATACACACAAATACTGGATCAGATGATTACATGATGCAGAAAGTACACCAAAATATATTGGTGTCTTGATAATGTTGATAGGAGTAATATAGTGAGCGCAATACTGACCGACTGTGTAGATGTAGAAAATGGAGTTGAACAATAGAAATCTGTTATGAAGATCTGTCTCAGGACAAACTCAGAGCAAACATTACCAGTCGCACGAGTATCAGACACTGCAATATTATAATATGATAAAATGCAAGAACAGATTACACGAAATATAACGCCATCGCCACATCGCCGTCCATCAGAAAATGGACAACCATTATGATTTCAAAAGCGCATCTCAGTGATACTACAGACACATTTGGCTATATCTAACATTAATTGGTAGCTGAACGTTTACAATATATCATTTCAGCACAGTTAAACGATGACAATACTCAACTGGCAAATGCTACCAATGTATTTTTGTTATTTCATACAGTATATTGTATTAAACGATTTTGCTAGATTTTGAGTATTGATGTAGTACATAATGAATCACCAAAGTCCTAGAATTTTACGCTACCAGGTATCGATGTAACCGAATATCAAGAACTGATCCTAAGTCTCCTAGAGATATTGGTGGCCAAGGATCTACTGCCTGTTATGACCAGGCATGTTTTTTTATATTCATATAACCATAGGCCAATAACAGAAGACACATTTGTAGGCCACCCGAACGTCAAATTCCATTTCTTCGTCAAAGCATTATTCTCTCTGGCCTCAACACAGCTTGTTTTGTATCATACATCAATAATCTTCGCGTTCTACATCAGAAACTTGCTCATCAATTCCTAGAGCGTGCGATGCAGGAATTCAGACCATCCACCTATATGGAATACTCCGCGTTATCTATTGGAACACGATATTTCTCTGATCGCCGACATGACAACATCTCACCGCATGCTCCATTTGAACAGAACATTGATCCAAAAGGTATATTGGCATCCTTGAGTGGTGCGAGATACCTTCACGGAAGGGACAATGAAGTTCTGTATTTCAAGCTGGATTCCATTGGGGGTCAACATCGGTGAGTGTTCCGCAACCATGATATTACTAATCTGATGATATGGATCACAGATTTGTACCTGCAGCTCCGATGCTTTTTAGGATTGGTGATATTGTCGAGGTGCAGATAACGGTAACCGTCATCCCAATGAAAAAAGATCAGTTCAAGATGATTCTCAATCTGCGGTCATTAGCACTGGCAAACAGTGACTTCAGTGAGGTAATCTTATTCATATTGATGTCATAAACATTTACTAATTTATTAGAAAGCATCCTTGAGTCGAATGAAAATGCCCATTCCATCTCACAATATGATGACGAGGATTAATATGAAACGTAATGTAGAATATAGCCAGGTGGATGATGATGGAGAAGATGTGGTAGAAACTCGCAGATTCATAATTAATCTGGCCATGAATCAGGCAGATCAAGGAAGTCAGAATTACTCAATTAACACCTAAGCCATGTAGCATGAAATGTAGGGAACAATTAATATAATACTACATTTTATAAGTATTTGTATAGCTTACCAAGTACTTGTTGAACAGTGTTTGGCCTGTTCGGCAACTGTTCGACAAGCCATAACAATTGTAACTAGTGGGGTGTAGGCCATTGCTTTGCATGGCAAGTTACTCGTCCCTTTTTGACAATGAGAACATCAGGTATATTAAGACTGATATATGAACACTGTAACATTATTACCACTGCATAATAGTAAACCAATATTTGCAAAGTCATCTATGTTCCCTTCATTACCACAAAAACAATACTATTTATATACCATCCTGAACACACAACTCTGTTGACAAATTTGCAAGTTGTAACACTTTCAGTTACCCCAATTCCCTAGCAGTTTGTTGTAATTCCTACTATATAAAGATGCAGCTCAGAGCTATAAAATGTGCTGGTCTTTCCAGGGGTTGAATATTGGTCCCTGGGCTCTAGCTTGGGATGTCCCAGGCCTAGCTTGTGCAAAGTGTATTTCAAAGAAATCCTGGTCCATTGACCCAGGGATGCTTGGTCTGTCCCATTAGTAATAGTGGTCTCACCCATGGTCCCAGGGAAGACCATGTTTGTCTTGACAATAATGGGCCAGCCCCATGATTCCATTGGCAGTCCTGCTTGTCCTTGCTCACCATGAAAGCATTACTACAAAAGGTTTGAAGCAGTGCTACAAGGATTTTGAAACCTACTACAAAAAGTTTGAAGCAGTACTACAAAGATTTTGAAGCAGTACTACAAAATGTATTGAAGCACTACTACAAAATGTTTTGAAAGGATACTACAAATGTTTTGAAGCAAAAATTTGAAATACTATCAACAATGTGGAGATGGCTTGCATACACCTTTAAACACTTTTGGCACTTTGCTTTCATCATTTTTACGGGTCCCTATAAGGAAATTGTTTTGTATACGGTCAGTTTTCACTTCAGGGTCGCAAATGCCACAAACGCCAATTCGCCATACCGTGGGAATAAATTTAACAAACTGTGGGAACAAATTTGAAGTCCTGGGAATAATTATGAAACTGTGTGAATTTTTCCTCTTGTAACTGTGAGAACTTGTTGATCTAATCAGTAAGAACAATAAGGTAGCTGGATCAAAGCTACCGAATTCATCAGAGCTGCTGAATTTGGAATGTGGAATGAGCTCCATTCTCCCAACTTGCTTGGTTAATTGAGTGTAGGAAGTGTAGTAAGAAGAAACTCCAGAACTCACATGATGGGCTGGCATACAGACTTTCAAAGTTGAAGATTTGTTGCTTGTGTAGGTCTTGAATTACAATGGAGCTTGGTGTGGATTGGTCTGATACAACTGTTGTAGGGTCATCCATAGCATATCTAACACATGCGCATGATATTGGTTGTGCTCATTCTCTTATCCACTGGCCACAAATAAATTCCACAACCATTGACAACATATTAGATGGATGTTGACGATATCTGTAGCATTTATGTAATTTGTCATGACTTGGAAAGCCCTGCCGAACGGTTGATGAACGGATTGAATGGCATTCGACAAGCCTTTGTAAGCTCATACAGAATTTGCTTGTATTTATTTCCTTACCAACTAGTCATACAACTGTTGTACCACCATCTATAGCGTATTTACTACATGGGCATGGCACAGATGTATTGATTCTGTTGTCCACCGGCCACAAATAAATTCCACAACCATTGATAGCATATTAGAGGGGTGCTGACAATGTTTGTAGCATTTATTTAATTTTTTATGACTGGGAAACCCCTGCCGAACGGTTGATGAACAAATCAAATGGCGTTCGGCAAGCCTTTGTAAGCTCATACAGAATTTGCTTATATTTATTTCCTTACCAACTAGTCATACAACGCTTGTATGGTCATATATGGCATATCGAACTCATGGGCATGAGATTGGTTGTGCTCATCCCCTTATCCACTGGCTACCAATAAATTCTGCAACCATTGCAAGCATATCATACAGATATTGATGACATTGCATGCAATTATCTTGATTGCTCATGAATAGGAAAATTCTCCTGAACAGTTATTGACCACACTAGATCATCATTCCTTCACCTTGTGCAACAGGTATTTGCAGGCCATTAGAAATTAAACAAGTACAGCAAAAATGTTCAACATCCATCCAAACGCTTGCCGAATGGCGTTTGACCCATTCGTCAACTGTTCGGCAGGCCACAACAATTGTCAAAAGAATGCTGTTGCCCAAATCTCAGGTAGAATGGACTGTCCTACCTTGGATTACATTATTCAACAATGATCGTGCAATGGTATTGCATGCCAAGCAGAGGGGGAGGTTATGGATGCTCTGGGTACGACGAGTGGAGTTTGACATGCCAGAGAGACATTCTAAAGGTCCATAGGCTATCAAGTTAGTGATAATATCAAAGATCTTATTCTAAAACATTTCAAATGGCAGATCTTGAGTCACTCGAACAGTTTCATGTCCTTCATGCTCAACAAAAAACTGAAATATAGAAAAGCTGCGAAGGCATACTTACTGATCTATCTTGCGAAAACTGTAGATAGATGAAATGTAGATAAATTTCTGCCATACAAAAAAGAGGTGCTTCATTTGAAGAATATAATGCGTAAGTTACACTGGTGGCGGCTGACCTCGCAAACGCCGGGCATGTGTCAATTGACACTGCCGTCCATGTTTGCGAGATGTGCTGGTGTGGGGAGGGATGGACAGAAGGGAGAAAGCGGAGACTTCTCGTCCTCGATCCCCAACCTGTTGCCCCAGCCCTATCTGTCCTCCTCGATTGATCTTGCCATTGCATTCAGCAGTCCTAGTAATCGTCGTTGTTGTCATTCAACAGTCGTTGTAGTGGTCAAGGCCACCCTTGTGGGCCTTGCCCCACTCGTTTCAAGCCAGCAGTTAGCAGAAGTCGGAAGGGACTTGCCTAGGCCAGTGGGCGGGCACAGTGGCACACCACCCCCCAGCTACTCTCCATCGTCGTTGTCATTATTGCTTGTGTAGTAACGAGGGTTTTTGTTAGTGGTTCTGAGTCATACTGTGGCAGGTCAGGTACCTGGCCACCTAAGATGTTTTACTGTATTATAGCACATCCAGTAACATTGAACCTATAATTGGGGTCTTATATTATGAGGATATGTCTGAAGACTCTATCCCTGTAATTTGAGATTTTTACGAGTTGAATTGCATGCGTGGTGAATTTTTTTCGCAGCCACATGCCAGGACTGCCTAGTATGGGTTACTCGGCCACCCGTGGGAAAAACCTTATAGCTACAAAAAAATTCAATTTTTATGCTCGGAAAGCATCAACGAGCATCGGGGGGGGCATTGTTTACATGGTACATGATGATAATAATAATAATGAACTTTCAAACACCACGCCTCAGGCGAGAACTCCGTCGCAACCCACCAGCTGCCAGAGGAACTTCATTTGGCACGAGGGATGTTTGAATTGTGCCAGTTGGCAACGTTGGATCCTGTTGAGGATCGCTGGGAGGAGGCTGAGGGATGGGGCGAGGGATGGGGCGAGGACGGGGCCGGGGCAAGGGGGTGGGGGAGTGTGGGGGTGAGCGTGCTGGGTGAGTGGGGGAGTGCGGAGGTGAGCGCGCTGGGTGTGCAGGGGAGTGTGCGAGTGAGTGTGCAGGGGAGCCTGCAGTGGGGGAATTGACAGGACTGGGGGGAACTCGCTGGACAGAGCGAGGACGGGGACGGGGACGGGGACGGGGCTGGGGAGTGTGTGCTGGGGAGTGTGCTGGGGAGTGTGCTGTAGGTGGGGTGACAGGACTGGAGGGCGGCTGAGCTCGTGTAATGCGCCGTGGGCGGGGGTGGGGGCGAGTCTGTGTTGAGCGTGCCGGGGAGTATGCTTCAGGTGAACTAGGGGGGCGCCGGGCTCGTCCCCGCCCAGGCTTTCGTACCTGCTTGCGGGCTGCAGTTTCTGCACGTTTCTGCGCCTGTTGTGCAGCTCGTTGTGCAGCCTTCTCTGCACGCTCCTGGGCCTTCTCTGCGCGCAGTTGGTCTTTTGCCTGTGAAGCAAGCTCCTTTGCGTGGGCGTCGATTTTCTTGCGACGTTCGCGAAAGATTCCGCCAGCTTCCTTGAAAAGGGCCTTCATCTGCTGCTCAAAGTCAGCTCGTGCGAGGGCTTCCAGGGCTTCTGAGCCAGTCATGTGTCGAGGATGGCCTGTCGTCTCCTTTTTGCGCTGCTTTTTCTGCTTGCTGAACGCACGCTGCCGAAGTCGTTCGTTTTCGGTGTCCATAAGTACCATTTGGGTGTAGTCCTTTTGGATTTGTTCGACGGCGGCAGTAGCGATTGCACGGAGTTTGGTGAGTTGGTGTTGGAGGGCCCCACGTGAAGCAGTTTGGGGGAGAGGGGGGGGGAGACTGATGAGGAGGCAGCGGACTTGATCTTGGGACATTTGATGGTGGTGGTTGGAGTCTGAGTTGTCGGTTGATCGTTTAGACGGTGATGTTACGTACTTGACCTTGTCATGTCCCGTTTGGGCCTCGGTATCCTCGGTTAAGAGTGGGAGCAGGAAATTCGGGAGTCGCGCCGGAAGAGGCTGTGCTGCCTCAGTTGTCGTGTTCTTTGATGGTTCAAAAAGAGTCATGTCAATCGCATCGGGGTTTAGTGGACAGATCCCGGTCTTGGCAAAGGCCGATTTGATTGTAGATTCTTTGAGGCTTTCGCTGCGGGCTTGACCATAATATTTGATAAAATTTGTTTTGCTGACGGAAATGTATGAACGAGTCAGCTTATTGACAAGAGATTTCCAACATTTGGACAAGGGTCCGAAGACGCCAACATCACAGGGTTGAAGGGCGTGAGTCGTGTGTGATGGTAAACAGACGACGATGATCCGATGATCAGCCGCATACTTGCAGAAGCGGTATGTGCAGTGTGAGTTATGTCCGTCGAGAATGAGGAGTCGGTAGCCGTTGTCAGGGTTGCAGGCAGCCGTCATTGGGTCAAAGTCCCTCTCAAGCCATGCGCTACCCAGTTCTTGATCCGTCCATCCTTTGGGTGAATGCGAGATACTATAATGAACAAAATAGTGTCAACAGATGTATGACATAAAAAAGGGACCATACCTTGCGTCACATGAGTTATCACGGCCCCATTCCAGGTTCCTCCGTATTCCCTGGAAGATGACACATGGCCGTAAAGCCGTTCCATCCGCACATACAGCTTCAATAACCGTGATCAGCTCACGATTTCCATCCTCCACCTGGTAGACAGATTTCTGATCTCGGTCGATCAGCGCCGCCACACGCGATCCAATGCCGAGTTGCACGCCTTTTTCGTCCATGTTATAGATGTTTTCTGGTCGTATTTTATACTCATCGATGAGCTCTCGGATAAGGTCGAAAAACTCGCCAATGACTGTGGGATTGAGGGCTTGTGCCCGACAGCGTTCGAGAGGCGTCGTCCACTTCACTTTTAGATCGGGATGTCGAGCAAGGAAGCGCTTGGGCCAGGAGCTGCCCACTTGCCTTCCACAGATGTCGGATGCAAAGTCCTGCAGTGACTGTTGCGTGAAAGGGACACCTCGTCGTCCCATGACCTTGATAAACTCCACGAGAACAGTCTCTTGCGCTGGTGCAAGATTTTGTTGGTGTCCGTGTGCAGCTTTGCGTGTGGGAATGCCATGAAAGCGGCCTGTAAGCGTGGATCGGGGGACATGGAAGTTTTTGGCAGCCTGCCGTAAGGCAAGGACTGGTTGGCCGTCTGGTTTTAGTCCTGAGGCCTTGATTGCTTCTAGAGCGAGTTCCATACGCCACTCTTGAGGGAGAGACTCGATATCCAGTGGGCATTCCATGGCGGGAGGTGAAGACGGCATGCCAGACCGCTGCAGGTTAAATACAATGAGTTGCACGTAACGTTGCACGGATATATCGTTCCTTACTGTGAAATTGCATACCTAAACATGACCTTCAACGTAGCGTGCTGAGTTATCGAGTGCCTGTGCCGCGACCAAATTTGGTGATGATGGTGATGATCGGGCACTGATTTTGTGATAATTTAGTCATCTAGTGACTCGTAGAGTAATACAAGTGCCATACGAAGTATATCGGATTGCATCTGATATGATATGAACGCCATCGATGGTGGTGGAACCAGGGCAGAGGGCTTGAGTAACGAACATTGTTGTGATGCTAAAAAAATCGCTAAAAATGTGAGAGTATCAGATTACACATATATCCACTATGTATAACAACCCACCAAGGGCGCTGCCCGGAAATATAAGCCGTCGTTGAGATAAAGCATGTCTGATCTGCAGATCAAAACTAAGTATCGTCAAAACGAAAACTGTGAATTCACAGCGGGAAGTGGACTTACAAAGCTCCCTCTGGCCTGAGAAGGAGGGGAGGGGCACTCCCCACCAGGGGGAAGTGAACGTTAAGGACAAGCCGATGAGGGATGTGACGAGAAGTCAGCTGCGCTCAAGCAAACATGTACAAATATTAGGCTCACCCACATTAAGCTCGTAATATCTCATGAACCACCGGTTTCCTCACCTCCAAATTGTATATATATATCCTTAGTGTACTGGTACATAGGAAAATGTATTTTGTTCTGCAAAAAAAGGTGCAGAATTGAGCGAAATCTCAAGGTGACCGACTACCCAGTCTGGCCGGCTTCCTGAACCCCCACGGTAGTGGCAGCAGGGTGGCTTGGGAGGTCGTTGCTGTTGTCATGGTCCATTTGAAACACTTTAGGATGAGATATTATCAATATATTATCACTAACCTGATAGCCTATGGACCTTTAGAATGTGTCTCTGGCATGTCAAACTCCACTCGTCGTATCCAGAGCATCCATAACCTCCCCCTCCTCCCATCCATTGTCCAGCAACTCCAGTGCCTGTAACTCAGAATCAGAGCTGACCTAGCAGTAGGCCATGGTATAGAGAAGCTAAACGTACCTTTCGGCAAATGGAAGAATGGCTGTAGGGCACTGGAGCAATTTCTTTTCTTTTACTGAAATTTTCAATTTATTTTGTTTATTTGCACCCAAATTGAAACACCGAGCAAGGTTTTCGAAAACGGTTGCATGTAGGCCTTTGTAAAACCATGTACAATAAAGTGCAAAAATGAGGATTTTCCATTCGATTACTTCTGCCTCGATATCCATATGGCAATCATAAAACCTAATACAAGCACTAGGATCATCAAGATAACACTATTGGGAGGAGTCAACCATAGGGTTAAAACATTTGTTAGGACGTACTTCTCGATCTCCTGTTGCAAAGCTTCCTCATGCCAATCCATTGCCTTTCTCGATCGTCTTTCCTGCCTCACTTCGGAACGATCATCCGGTAACTGAGTGATTACTAAAAACACGATAATACAAAACCATAAATGGTTAGTAGACTTCTAGTAAACTTACTTATGTTTATTTGATCACCTGCAATATCATAAAGTTGGCACTGAGTCAGTTTAGAACGTTTGGCTTGCTTGAAAGACATGATAATAGGTTGAGATGATATAAAGTGTAAATAGAGTAGACGCTTTACAGCCCTTTGCATTGAATATGGCAGTAAATTGCACATTTTTGAATCAATGAAGAAAAATGGACTTAGTAGAATTTTGAGTGCTCTGTTGTGTATCTCATGAAATACTGGATGGATTAAGATGGTTATAGAGGGAAAGTTGTACTATTTCTTAAGGGCTATCTACTCCTGTAATTACATTTGGACAATATTTAGTGTATGGTGAGTTGTGAGTGAAATAGAAGATAAACCAGTGTTTTTTGACATCCAAAATGATATTGTCAAATTATGGCATCAAATGAGCTCCTATGAACAAGATTTCAGGGAGAAAATTGTTCAGTTTTTCAAGGGCTAGAAGCTCATATACCATATTTTTCTTCATTTTTGTCCTTTCAGCCAATTTTACATCTTTACTGTGTTCATCCATATTGGACTTGAAATATCATAAGACTCATAATTATTGGCTCAAATAACAAAAATGAAGAAAAATATGGTATATGAGTTTCTAGCCCTTGAAAAACTGAACAATTTTCTCCCTGCAATCTTGTTCATAGGAGCTCATTTGATGCCATAATTTGACAATATCATTTTGGATGTCAAAAAACACTGGTTTATCTTCTATTTCACTCACAACTCACCATACACTAAATATTGTCCAAATGTAATTACAGGAGTAGATAGCCCTTAAGAAATAGTACAACTTTCCCTCTATAACCATCTTAATCCATCCAGTATTTCATGAGATACACAACAGAGCACTCAAAATTCTACTAAGTCCATTTTTCTTCATTGATTCAAAAATGTGCAATTTACTGCCATATTCAATGCAAAGGGCTGTAAGAATACAAATTGAAATTACACAGAAACAATCAAACTCGCAAAATTCATGCTACACCCGATGTTACACTACATTTGAACGTTGAACCCTCTCCTGATCATGCCATTTCCCTGTCTCTGCAGTAAATGCTAGAGATGACTGTTTTTGGCAGGTCATTACAATACAAATAACAATGCTAAGCCATGAAACAATATCTACATAGCTAATTTAACAGTATTATCCTTGTCCAATAAGCATTGGTTAACGTGTATCATCATGGCTACAATAGTTGTCGTTTATAATCCTATATAAAGTATAATTCCAACACTAGCATTTCACTTGATATTTATATTGCTTGCACTAGATAATGATATTTATTTACGGCAAATCCGACACACATCTCTAGACATGCTTTTGCATGGGATAATTGAGGAAAATATCAGTGAAATGGTTGACAACACTCCAAACCTGCCAAATATCGTTTGACATCCATTTGTCAAGCAAGTCAAACTTGATTCACCATACTTTATCCATCACATTACCTATTATAGGTTATTGTCAGATGACCTGGTTCCGATCAATCATTAGTCAGCAAGTTTAACTTAAACCTCTTCCTTGTGAACACCTCCAATTCCACAACAAATACCGGCATATAGTACCTTTCAGTGTTCACCATATCGAACATTTACTACCTTTATTTCTGTAGTTTTGAAACATGTCTAGAGGTCGAGGAGGTCGCAAAGAATCCGGCTATGAAGTTTGCACCCATATCTGTCCAGGACGAAAATGCGTATCACCACTGACACAAACCATCCTTTGGAACAGAGAAGGGACTTCTTGTCAGTGACACTGCAGATCAGCATTGAAACATTCCAATTGTATCTCATCTGGAATCTGCCCACAGTCGGTGTGTCTTGGCCGGAGGTTTATAGAGAACTCTCAAAGTGTCCAAAATCCTACAGATGAGGAGCCATTGCTATTGCCACCGTCACCATCACGTACACCATCACTCTCCGATGTAGAAATGGACTATACACCAACGACTACAATAATGCCAACTACCAATACTGACCGGGTCCTCCAAATTGTCTTCGTTCTTGATCCCACGACGTGCGTCATCAGCAAAGCCGCCGCAACCAATGACCTGGCATTTGTTACAACTACAATATCAAAGAAAGAATACGATACTGTGTCACATCTTGAGGGGTTTATACACAACATCAAGAAGCACAAGACTCGTTATGGTGTTTGCATCCTGGAATGGGTATGTATCGTGTCTTAGTGATTTAGATAATTTAAACCTGATGCAATCTATAATCAATAGGTTTACGTTGCCATGCGAATGCTTCATTGGCAATGCGATGATCCCAATACAGCAGTATGACGATTCCACGTTGAATACATGTTTTGGCCGGAGTTCCATCATGCGATGCTCCAATACCATCGAAAAAATGAAACATGGGAAAAGTTCAAATCAGCCGATTGTGTCCTGGGCAGAGTTGACGTGGGAATGTCATATATGTGAGGGTGTAAATCATTGCTATCTGGTCCTTGTTTGATGGAGGAATTTATAGCGGTAATCAATATGGGATTACGCTGGAAAATGTGTCAAGCTTCTTGGCTGGAATTGAGGAGCCTTGTCGAACAGTCCATGTGTGGCCACCACCAAAACAAATGAACACCGTTCATTCGAAATGGACCCAGATGCAGAACCTGCTTCACATAGCTCTTACAAGGACACACACGATACGTCCACAAGCGAAATTGTTGATGGATGGCGAACCATTTCCGCCAAATATTGTATTGAAAAGAACGCACAGCGACACTGGCCACCACATTTTATTCCCGGGTGATCCACGATGTAATTGGGATTATATGCGTCAAAATAATGAGGTTCCTGGTTCACGTTGGTTTGGTCAAACCTACGTTGAGCCACTGGCCAAAGTTGGAGAATGGCGGGTATTTTTGGTGGGTGGAAGAGACATCTATACGGTCCACACACATTGCAACAAGGAAACGAAGTCATGGAAGTGGGACATTGTGACAACATTTTATACGTTGGAGGAATTGAGGTATGTGCAAATGCTCTCTCTCACATCATGAACTTTAATAATACCTCATGCTGTTCAAGATCATTCCAATCACAAGGGATTCTGTTGAAGACAGATGTTTGCAATCCGGACCAAGGCTCCATTGCGATTCGAGATCAAGGCAAACAACAATTCTTCGACTTCGTTCGAAGCACATACGAAGGCCTGTATGCGATTGAGTCAAGCGTGATTGGTGGAAAGCCTTCAATGAGTGTATTTTGTCGGATGGACATCTCACTCATTGTTGATTCACAGACCAACCACGTTTGCTATTTTGTGAACGAGGTTGAAAGATATCACACTACAAGCCTGTGGTCCAACATGAGGCAGGGTGCAAAGTCTGTTCGAGCTCCACTCGGATCTTTTGCGGACACGTTTTCGAGTGTCTTCTACAAGTACCTTGTAGATATTACAAATCCATATCTGTATCTTTAAGGAAATGTCATTAAGCACAGTTTAATCAAGCATTTCAAAACAAAACAGGTTGCAGAGTCTCCAATAAGGAGAACTAGTTGATATAAGATAAAGACATCCATCGGAAAAACCGTAAATAGTTGTACAAATGTCCTATGGAGGGTTGGTAACAGAATCAAAACAAACATATATAGAATTATGCCAACCGACCATAAAACAGAGCTACAAACAGCTACAGCATATTGGACAAGTCATACAACTGTTGTACAACCATCTATAGCATATTTAATACATGGGCATGACACGGGTGTATTGATTCTCTGATTCACTGGCCACAAATAACTTCCCCAACCATTGACAACATATTAGATGGATGCTGACGATGTTTGTAGCATTTATTTGATTTTTTATGACTGGGAAACCCCTGCTGAATGGTTGACGAACGGACCAAATGGCGTTTGGCAAGCCTTTGTAAGCTCATACAGAATTTTCTTATATTTATTTCCTTACCAACAAGTCATACAACTGCTGTACAACCATCTATAGTATCTTTAATAGATGAGCATGGCACAGTTGTATTGATTCTCTCATCCTGGTCACAAATAAATTCCAGAACCATATACAGCCCACAATTTGGATGGATGTTGAACGTTTGTGCTGTACTTGTTTAATTTCTAATGGCCTGCAAATACCTGTTGCACAAGGTGAAGGAATGATGATCTAGTGTGGTCAATAACTGTTCAGGAGAATTTTCCTATTCATGAGCAATCAAGATAATTGCATGCAATGTCATCAATATCTGTATGATATGCTTGCAATGGTTGCAGAATTTATTGGTAGCCAGTGGATAAGGGGATGAGCACAACCAATCTCATGCCCATGTGTTCGATATGCCATATATGACCATACAAGCGTTGTATGACTAGTTGGTAAGGAAATAAATATAAGCAAATTCTGTATGAGCTTACAAAGGCTTGTCGAATGCCATTCAGCTGTTGGTCAACTGTTTGGCAGGGGTTTCCCAGTCATAACAAAGTAAATAAATCTTACAAATGTCATCAACATCCAACTAATATGTTGTCAATGGTTGTGGAATTTATTTGTGGCCAGTGGATAAGAGAATGAGCACAACCAATGTCATGCGCATGTGTTAGATATGCTATGGATGACCCTACAACAGTTGTATCAGACCAATCCACACCAAGCTCCATTGTAATTCAAGACCTACACAAGCAACAAATCTTCAACTTTGAAAGTCTGTATGCCAGCCCATCATGTGAGTTCTGGAGTTTCTTCTTACTACACTTCCTACACTCAATTAACCAAGCAAGTTGGGAGAATGGAGCTCATTCCACATTCCAAATTCAGCAGCTCTGACGCATTCGGTAGCTTTGATCCAGCTACCTTATTGTTCTTACTGATTAGATCAACAAGTTCTCACAGTTACAAGAGGAAAAATTCACACAGTTTCATAATTATTCCCAGGACTTCAAATTTGTTCCCACAGTTTGTTAAATTTATTCCCACGGTATGGCGAATTGGCGTTTGTGGCATTTGCGACCCTGAAGTGAAAACTGACCGTATACAAAACGATTCCCTTATAGGGACTTGTAATAAAAATGTCACTGTCCTAATCTCATGCAGTGGAGACTGTAACAGACTGGGGGATGATGTCAGGTGACAATGGCGTCGATGGTGCTGCATACTGAGCAATAACACTTTGGCAGACATCCACTCAGCTATAAAGGATGCCCTTCTACATTTTATAAGTATTTGTATGGCTTATCAAGTATTTGTGTTTGACAACCGTTTGACAAGCAACAACAATTTTCATAAAGGTGACGCTACCCCTAATGTCATGTAGCGAATATGTATTTGTTAGTTATATGCATGTCTCTATAGCCATTGCAATGACTACAATACTTGTTGTACAAGTTGGATGATGATGACAAATCCACCTATCCATTTTCGTAATATTATGTCTTTCAATCTTAATTCCCCAAACTCCATCTTCAATAACGTAAGTGGAAGTCAATTCAACGTCAAGCTCCACGTTTCACAGAATGACGGTGCGTTCCCCTCTCTATTATAATTTTTCTCAATGGATAGCCAGACATCGACAACATTGCCAACAGACCATTCACAAACACTAAGGGAAATTGTCCACATTCAAAGCGATATTGCACGACTCCAACGTCGAATCACATGGACGTTGGTGGACACATCATATCTGCATGCGGAAATGCAATGAATGCATGCTGATCTCGTCAGAGCCGATGATACGCATCATACGATCCTATGTTCCGAATACGCGAATCGGATGTACTATACCTCCTCATCGACCACATCCTGATATCTTACGATCTTATGAACATCTGCGAACTCTTCCGACACCTCTCGACAACTTCGATCACTTCCGAACTAGTCGCAGCACCAAGACAAAGCCATCTCGTATCGGACCGATCCCGCCTTTATCGGAGGTTCATTCCCCCTATCCCATCCACCTCCTACCTCACTTTCGATCATTTTGGACGTATTTTCATATTAGTTTCTCTTTCTTATTCAATTTACCTTTCATCTTCCTTTGTTCTTTGTTCTTCATCTTATGTTTCACCTTCTGATTTCTTTATCCCCTTCCCCTTTTAGTATCATTACTACTCCTTTCTATTGATTTTATACCGTTCCGATCCTCCGATCGAAGTAGTATAAAAAGATATGTAGTTTAGATACATAGACAGAGACAGAACCCCCTCCTCCTTTAGACAGAGAAATCTACGACTTTCCTCCCCTTCTATCTTAGTCTCAGAGCTATAAGAGCTCCCCTTTAGCTTCGAACTCAAGTTATAGTCTTGAGTTTGTCTATCCTCGTCACCCGATATCGATATCTTCGTCGCGACCGTGTTCGCGAAGTCGCACAGTTGATCGCAACTGTCGCACGTACGTTCGCATCGTTCGGAAACTTTATAGTAGTTTCCATCTCTCTCTATACCTTTCTACGTGTAGTAGACATCTTCGCCTCCTCGCATTCACCTAATAGGTAGTTTGCCTGGGGATCTCCCCCTTTACAGCTTCCTATAGCGTATCACCGATCTCAGTAGAACGGAAATTGATCATGCCGTTCTCTTATGGTAATTTGTCTTCCCAATCTAGATTTAATATTCTCATCCCTTCGCAGTATTATTGTACTTCTCTGCCTTGCAGTGTATTCGCTTCATCAGAACTGGTGATTATTTCATGTATTACAACTTAACATGATTCTATAGTGAAAGACTTCCCTGTGGAATATGATGTACATAAGCTGTCGTTTCTGGAGCATGGTTTTCCACATATGATAACTCTATTGTTTATAATAAAATATATTTCGAAACATTACTACAATTGGTTGCAATAGTACAGTAGGGTAGCAACAGTATGTTCGTGTGACATCGCATGCAGTCATGTTAATCAACAAAAAATAATTGTAATACATTCTCACAACCCATTTCGATACCAAAAGCACCTGGAGTGAAGTATACCACACCAGAACTACATGCTATCATCTGGCAAAATGCTCAAGATGGCTTGTGAACAGAAGAAATAGCTTGATTCACAACTTTTTGAGAATGCACTATTCAAAAATTGTCAAGAGATACAAGGAGAGAGGGCATCACGAGAATGCATCCAAAGTAGGGAGACCCCGCTGTCTGAATGAAAGGGCTATTTAACACCTTCAGATCCATCTGAAAAAGGACTGACACCAATCCCTTTCCAACATTACCAATTTCATCAACAACTTTGCTGAGCCCAGAGTCAGCATTGACACCATCCGACACGTTCTGGGATGTGATTTGGATATGGATGCACATATTTCAGCCCCAAAGCCTTTTCTAAAGGACATCCACAAGCGAGCGAGGCTTGCCTGGGCAAGGGAACACCAGACATGGGGACCGGCAGACTGGAAATGTGTTATCTGGACTGATCAAGCATTAGTCAAGATTGGAAAGTCTTCGAGGGTGAATTGGGTATAGAGGAGACCTGGCGAGAGGTGTCTGGACAAGTGTTTGACGCTGACATTTAAATCAGAGAGGCAAAGTCTAATGATATGGGGGTGCATCACTTACAGAAAACGTGGTCCACTCATCCGCATTCCCAAGGACTCACGAAAAGGGTCCGACTATGTTAGACCAGTTCTCGGCGGCCCTCTGTGGGACTTTTACAAGGAGGTTTACGAAGAAAAAGGGTTGGCAACAGTGATGGAAGACAGAGCTTTGGTACATACCTGCAAGCTTGCCAAAGCATAACGTGCTGCTTACCAAATCCTGGCCTTCCCTCATCCTGCACAATCACCTGACCTCAACACAATCCAAAATATTTGGTATGCAGTGAAAATTGCAATAAACAAGAGGCCGGTTATCCCCCCGAATGTTGATGCACAGTGGACTGCAATCCCAGAAGAATGGGCAAGGATTGATGTTGATATGTTGGTTGGGAGCATGCCAAAGCGTGCAAGGGTGGTCTTGGAGGTAAATTGTGGTCATACAAAGTATTAAACAGCTGATATAATATCTGCGGTGATTGTACAGTGAATGAAATCGAAGTGATTAGGGTATAGCATGGGTTTGGGTGGAAATGTATGAAACAAAATATCGATATTGTTGGAATTACTTGGATTTTGGATGGGTTATGGGTCTTGAAAATCTTTGGCAAACCTGTGTCCATCATTTCCTTCATTATCCACACTGTATACAATAGATAAAACTCATGAAATATCACATATAGCCTCAAATGAAAAATTCACCCCCTGTCATATCCGCGTTTTTGCATACATTATACCCGCGGGTTTAAATCCGTGAAACCCGTCACATTGTGTGCCCAATAGTGCCTTTCATATTGCACAATTATATCCAACACTGTGTAGCCATCTTATTTACTGCTATTTGCGGAACTTAGGGCACATGTGAAATATTTTCAAAAAAACACATATTTGGTAAATCTACAATAACTTTCTCAGTTTTCAACTTTTTATTGCAAACATAGATTCCATTGTAATCTCCTTCAAAATCCACATTCAACCCTCTATTCAGATTTCTATTATACCTGTTATTTCTTTTTTTTGAAATAGGGGCATCTTGGCATGCGAAACTCAATTGGACATCTCAGATTGCTTGTAGAAATTTCAGAAAAATTCCGTGTTGTATCTATGGTATATTTCTAGTCAACAGTGTATTTTATTTTATTATTATTGAAAATACACAATATCTCATTAAAATACAATAACTCACAGAATGACACAGACAATAAATAATAAAATAAAACACACCATTGACTAGAAATATGCCATAGATACAACATGGAATTTTTCTGAAATTTCTACAAGCAATCTGAGCTGTCCAATTGAGTTTTGCATGCCAAGATGCCCCTATTTCAAAAAAAAGAAATAATAGGTATAATAGAAATCTGAATAGAGGGTTGAATGTGGATTTTGAAGGAGATTACAATGGAATCTATGTTTGCAATAAAAAGTTGAAAACTGAGGAAGTTATTGTAGATTTACCAAATATGTGTTTTTTTGAAAATATTTCACATGTGCCCTAAGTTCCACAAATAGCAGTAACATAAGATGGACTTTTTCTCCCTATACCGCAAGGTGAATCCATGTAAATTGAGCCTATCAACTTCAAAACAAATTGCAGAATCAAAAACCCGCAGGTTACTCGTGCCGAATCCTAGAAGTGATGTTAATTGTCACATTTGTCACATGAACATACTTTTGCTACCTTACTGTACTATAAATATCTGAAGCAATCACAAATATTTTCACTAGTTGTTCACTTCCCAGATATCGAGATCACACACACAAAGTAAGATTCTCAAATTTAAAAACATATATTTCCATGGCATGACAAATTAGCATTTAGGCTCTGCAATCTTTGCCGTCAATCATATATGAAATGTTTTCATAATAGGGACTCAATGAATATTAGGATTGAGCATATATGAACAGAACAGAATTATTACCATTCTGTAACAGTAAATGGACATTTGAAAAGTCATCTATATCTCCCTCATTACAGTCGTTTGCACAAAGCATGACAGTTGCCACATTTTTTTTGTTTATAAGAAAAACAAAGACTTAGTGAAATTTCAAGTGTGAAATAGTGTATCTCATGAAATACTGAATGGATTAAGATCATTGTAGAGGCAAATTTTATCTATTCTTCAAGCCCTTTTCAGCTGTGTTATTACATTTACGCTGTATCCAGTGTGTGCTGAGTTATAAGCATAATAAGACAAAGTAGCAGCTGAACATTGAATGACAAATAGCTCTGTCAATACTTCTTGGATTGAGATGCTTGTATGGAGTAAAATGTTCATTTTTTAAATGTGAATCTCTTCAAATACCGGGATTGTCAATGTTAAGCATTTTCTGAGTGCAAGTTAGAATTTCTTAGAAACATTGCTAAATTTGTATGAGATCAAGATTATAGGTTTAGAAACTGTAAGTGTTGAAAATCCCGGTATTTGAGGAGATTCACATTTAAAAAATGAACATTTTACTCCATACAAGCATCTCAATCCAAGAGGTATTGACAGAGCTATTTGTCATTCAATGTTCAGCTGCTACTTTGTCTTATTATGCTTATAACTCAGCACACACTGGATACAGCGTAAATGTAATAACACAGCTGAAAAGGGCTTGAAGAATAGATAAAATTTGCCTCTACAATGATCTTAATCCATTCAGTATTTCATGAGATACACTATTTCACACTTGAAATTTCACTAAGTCTTTGTTTTTCTTATAAACAAAAAAAATGTGGCAACTGTCATGCTTTGTGCAAATGGCTATAAAATATTTTGAGTTTATCATTAAATTTAACTAATGTCATTAATAATTGTCATTAAATTGTCATTATTAATACTTGTCATTAATTTTCTTTGGATTTTCATTGGTAATTGTTATTAGATGACCAGGATTTGTCGTTAGCAATTGTCATGAGATTGTCTAGAATTGATATTTATGATTTATCATATCATTATTGCAACATTTTTGTCTATCTTATTATTAGAATATCCGAATACTCAGACCACATAGTCAGTAGTTAGATTACATAATACAGTTGAAGTAGTCTCTTATTTTCATTCTGGCCTCATCACTCTTGTCTATTCCCACACCTATTGATAACACTTTTTCTTATTCATGTTACAATATACAACCACACTTAGAACAAATGTAAACACATCATAATATCCAACACCATACTTACATTCAGTCACATCAATAATGTATATTATATCTCAAACTATACTCCAAATAAATTTAAACATGTCTAGTTATTCTTAAACGCTATCAACAACAAAAACAGTCATATCTGAAATACATTCAAAAACATCCAATTACATGCAAAACACATTTATTTAGTGGTTAATTATGTTCAGTCATGTTAGATTATGTCTAAACATATCTAAAACATGTCCAGTTATATCCAAACAAGTCCAGTCATGTCTAAACATGTCTGCAACACATCCGGCCATGTCTAAACACGTCCAAAACACATCTAGCCACATTTAAACATGTCAGTGGCATTTAAAACACATCTCATTATGTCTAAAGACATGTAGTCACATCTAAACACTTCCAATCATGTCTAAAATATATCCACCAAGCACATCTAAAACATACCTAATCTCACTCAAACACACCTTAATTAAATTGTAATATATCTATTACAGATTACTTCTTGACATCCATGTACATTCAAATAATATAAAGTGTTCAGTCAAGCTAGGTTTGCAATATTTCAAAACAAAACTTCGGACATCAAAGGATTGATTACACCATTCTTAACCAAGTAGCAAAGATTATAGTAAAGAAACAACAGTTATACTAGTTTCAAAATAAAGCTTCGGACTAGTAAAAATAATAGTAAACATTCTCATGTATTTGACATATTCAAAGCAATTGCTATCAAACCACTAAGGTGCATCCTTAGTAGTCCGAAGCTTGATTTTAAAGTAGGGTGCATATATAACCTTGTAAGATGATAAGGGAGGAAGAACATTCATTTAAAAAAATCAAGTTTCAAAGAACATCTTTAGATAGCAAAGACAGAGCTAAGAAATAAAAAGGAGTGTTCATGAAAAGGAAAATCTGATAAGCATATATAATCAATTGATATATCGCGGCACTTTAATGCTACGCCCAGGGATTATGTTGAGGCTGGCTTTAAAATTATTGCCTAGCATCCTGAAATAGAGACAAGCAAATGTTGTCTAAACAAAAATAATGGTCAGCAGGATTGTCACTCACCAAATCTTTGTTTGATTCACTGTAGAAAGTCTGAAGACAAAAAAGCTTTTGTAACGCTGTATGATGAATGAATGGAGGCGACATTGGCCTGAGTGTCTGTCAAAGTCGTTCACCTATATACCAGTATAACCTCCAATTAATAAAAAATAATAAACCTAAATTCTATTCCAAAATACTTGACCATTTCACTCCAGATGTTGCTGGGGAGCCACATAGGAAGCGTACAAGGAGTCACCATTCCATGAGATCCTCGGACAAAAAAAGGATTATCCATCTGTCGGGAAAGATATATGAGATACCAACAAATGGGACAGCATTTGACACTCCGATGATTTTTATTAAGTTTTATATAATAAATTAGCAGGGTACAATTTCTAGAAATGAACACTTACCTCCATTTTGAACAATGTAGGATCTCCTTGAACCCTCATCCTTTCTGCCACGTATTTAAAGTATTTTGGTTGGGCGTTTTGCACTTTTCTGACTACTAATCCACAGCGAGGAAAAGTATTTGAACTACAGAAATCACATCTTCCACAGTGCAAGGGCTATCACTGGACTGGGCCAGTTCTTTGATTATATCTATTTAAAGGTGAGTTGACTCCTTCTGATAGTTAATGGCTATAATTTTAATGATAATGTTGCTTTTTTTTTTAAGAAATAGTGGAGAAGAATGTTGGTAGCCTTGTAAGGGGTGGATTGAAGGCACAGTTAAGATGTATATGTTTTAGTTATTGTTAAAAGTTTTATTCTATTAGATTCTAGTGGAATATTGAGTAATTTTGTGTCTTTTTCCTCCACTTCCAGAGGGACTTCCAAACTATCATACTTTAATTCATTTTCAACATCGTTGTCCAGTTTATATACAGGAATTAGAAGCTGAATGTTGGCCAAATGTGTTTCCAAATAAGACAAGTAGATAAGGTCCCAGAGGGTCATCCCGCACATTGTAATGCAGTAGACAGTATTTTCGAATGTTGATGTATCCCCCATTAATTTGAATTTGGGATCAAGAAGACTCGTCAGCCCACTATAAAATAGAAGGGAGTATTGTTTGTGTTGTATTCATCGCTACATTTTTAAACTTGACATCATGGACATATAGGAGAGCATTTCCATCTTGTAATGATATTTGGGTTGCTTAGCGCATCCATTACCGCTGCGTATTCTTGGAAGGTCTGATTAGATCTAAAATAGCATTGAGTTTTGTTTTTTTGAATATATTTCTGATGTATTATTTTATTTTTAGATAGGAGAATAGGTTGAGGAGGTCAATGTCAACTACCTCAGGAGTTAACAAATCTAAGCCCAGGAGTTTGAATGTTAACGCGTTCAATGGGTCAGAAACAGTATTCTTATTGGGCATGACGAACTACATCGTTTTATTCCTCAACAAACAAATCTTTCACCTCCACCCATTTTGCCTTTGAATTTGCTTATAAATAATCAAATACCAATAATTTCTTATTAGAATGATGATCTTTTTGTTGCTCCACCAGCTTTTTATTTTGCTGTTAACAGACGTACTTTAAATAACTTGAAAGCATAAGCAACTGTTATCAATGTCATCTCATTGAAATTCGCCCTGATTACTGAGAATCAAAAAGCATATATTTATTTCTAGCCTAAAGATAGAGCTTTCAAAAACTCAATTGCTGTTTTAGTCTTTTCTTATTTTATATTTTATTTATCTTTTTACTTTGTAATAACTACAAGTAAATCTCAAGGTTAATTGCTAAATAATACTGGTTTGAACTTTAGAACTTCTTTTTTTACTCATAGTAAATTATATGTTATTGTTTTAAGAGCTATTTCAATAAATAGTTTAATGGTAGTTTGGTATCTAAACCAATTTCCACTACAAAAAAAAATATTTTGAATTAAATTAATTTCTTTTATGTTCTTTACTTCATGTTTTTTTAGTATTGCAAATATTATATTTCATGTGAATATTATAGCAACTAATACATCTTAAACCTGGTAATTATATAAGACAAAACATATTAAATGAACAAAGAGTTATTTAGAAATTTGACATAAATAAATAAAAATGACATTTGATTTCTAAAAACAATATAAACCAATAGAAATGAAATCATAAAATATAAAATTATATTATAAATATTTTTTCAAAAAATATAATCTTTTTTGAAAACACCAATAATATCAAAGTCAAATTTTAAAAATTAGAATTCTAACTTAAAATTCCAAATCAAAAATATACAAAAGATATGTACTATTTATTAAAAGTAACAAAAATGAAAATAACAAAATTCAATAGTTAATTTTGTAAAAACACCAAGAGTA
The DNA here is from genome assembly GCA_963555575.2 of Hygrocybe coccinea. Classification (NCBI taxonomy): domain Eukaryota; kingdom Fungi; phylum Basidiomycota; class Agaricomycetes; order Agaricales; family Hygrophoraceae; genus Hygrocybe; species Hygrocybe coccinea. The sequence continues at coordinate 3,513,745 of OY741995.1, read as the reverse complement.
AAATAATAATAATAATAATAATATTGCTATTATATAATAATAAAATATAAAATATTGTTTGATTAAAATCAATAATATCATCATTATGATATTTTATGAAAATTCTATATACAACAATATTATAAATTTTACTTTAACAAAACTCTTTATAATTATATTAACCCAATCTTAAATTGTAGAGTTATTTACTATATTGATTACAATGATCGTAAATGGTTATTTGATTTGGAAGTTTTTGAGAATTAATATTGAAATATTATTTTACATAAAATAAATTCTTTTTTTCATTTCTCTAATTCAACATTATTTTAATATTTTATAAAAGGATTTATCTATTTGGCTCCCCGGGGAGCCGCTTAGTCATCCAACACCCCTTTCCCTATATGGTTATAGCTAACTGGCCTGATTAAGATAAATCAATTCTTGCTTGTCCATTACTTGAGAGCAAATTCAAAAGAATTAAGCAATGAAATGTTCAACATTGTTAGACATTCAGAATAAATAATCATAAGGTTTGGTAGAGTAGTTGGTGAAAAATAAATCAACTGCTTATCTATACTTAAGGTTCCTAAGGTTCCACTACATCAAAGATGACAATTATTTTTTCTCAGTAATATACACTTATTAATTACTCAAATCTAATTTTACTATATTTTTGCCAATGGTATTGCAAAGACAATAATTCATTTATCTTGATCAAGCCACTTAGCTATAACTATATAAGAAAAGGGGTGTCAGATGACTAAGCGGCTCCCCGGGGAGCCAAATAGACACTCCCTTTATAAAATAATATATATCATTTTCAACATTAAATTTTTTTGATACATTAATAATAGGGGGTGTCTATTTGGCTCCTCGGGGAGCCGCTTAGTCATCTGACACCCCTTCCTTATATAGTTATGGCTAAGTGGCCTGATCAAGATAAATGAATTATTGCCTTTGAAATACTATTGGCAAAAATATAGTAAAATTAGATTTGAGTAATTTATAAGTGTATATTACTGAGAAGAAATAATTGTCATCTTTTATCTAGTGGAACCTTAAGTATAGATAAGAGGTTGATTTATTTTTCACCAACTACTTGACCAAACTTTATTATTATTTATTTGGAAGGTCTAACATTATTGTATATTTCATTGCTTAATTCTCTTGAATTTGCTCTCAAGTAATGGACAAGCAAGAATTGATTTATCTTAATCAGGCTAGTTAACTATAACTATATAAGGAAAGGGGTGTCAGATGACTAAGCGGCTCCTCGGGGAGCCAAATAGATAAATCCTTAATAATATATATAATTATTATAAAATTCAAAATTTAAAATTATATAATAACAAAGTTGTATCAATCTGATTTTTCTCTTACTTTTTGCATACATTTAAAATTAGTTATATTGTTACGGTACCGTTCCTTCTTTCTTTCTTTCTTCTGTTCTTTTGTCTTTCCCTTTTGGTCATCTGTATTATCACATATACTCAGTCTCTTCCGCTTAGTCATGTTATATGATTCATTCATGCCTTTTCTCTCCAATTATTTATTCCTTTTATATTATATGCGCTGTCTTCTTTTCCATATACGTTTTTTGCACTGTTCTGAGATGCATAGCCCTTTTTTACTCCTTCTATTTTTTCTTTGTCTGTACTACACAACCTTCTCTTTTACTCACATATATATAGCTTGTAGTTTACTGCATGTACTTTAGACTCTTAGTAAACTGCTACAAGAATGCTAACTACTAACACTGAATACTACTAACATGTTAATAACAAATGTTTAAATCTAGATTTAACTAAGAACACTGTAATAAAATATTCAAAGTTATTGCTAAATTATAAGTATGTATCTTACTATACTTATTCACTCGCATATGTATTATAGAAAAATATAGAATTAACATGGCTTGTTTTAAATGGTTTCTGGGGGAGCCGCTGAGTCAACAAAGCACAATTGTAGATTGGGGGCACTTTTGATGTTATAGCTCGACATTACTAAACAGTTCTTCAGTGTCAGTATCAAATTTGTTTCTATTTTAGTGTTAGTTTGTCTATAGGAAAATTCTCAGCTATTAAAAGAATGCTGAATTTGTTCCAGTCTTCATTTAGGTAATTTTTTGTACTAACAGAGTTTTGGAGGAATCTTTGCAACACTTCGTAAGGGCACAGGTATTATTTTGTCTGAAACATTCTATTTTGGGAGCTTCTATTTTTGAACCATTTAGATGAACATATTATTTAGATTCAGACTGTAATTATATGTTGATGGAGAGCTATTTGCTCCTAGCTCCTCCCCCTAAATAAGGAAAATAGAGTTTGACACCCCGGAGAGCCATATGGAATAATCCTTTAAAATAATATGAATTTATAAAATTTTCACTGGTTTTCGACAAGTATTTTAAATATAATTGTTGAAAAACTTTTGCAAACAAAATTTTATAAAAGTATATAAAAGTTTTCTTTATTATAAATATAATACAGAGGGAGTTAGACGACTGGGGAATATGAACCAGACTAAACTAAGGAAAATATATACTGGTTACTTGCATCCTTTATGAACTAATAACTTGAAGGTAAACTTTGTTGTACGACGTGGCACCTGCCAGTCATTATATAACCATAAATTTGCATAATAATCGTCTAGCATCTGTGCTACTTTAATGTGTTGTTAATTCCAAATCGGGGTCCCGATGTCTTCAGGATCTTTCGTTGTTAATATTTCTACACCCTCTGCTTCATTAGCTCTAAGCCGTGTAGTATCATGTGCGACCCACACATTTCAGTGTACGAGTCATGCAGTGACATGTTGATAAGTGATAATGTGTCGAATCTGGAGTTCAAGCCATAATAATAAATTTAAATTTATTTGTGAGCGAAAAGGTTGGGAACGGAGTTTGTATGAAGTGTAGGTGGAAAAACACGAAACCATAACAGATAAAATAAATAAATAAAACTTAAAAAATAAAACCTAATTTACAAAAATCGTTAACTCTGTAAAAAAAACATTGTACAATAGCGAATATTTTCTAGTATTTTCACATTATACTGATATTGAAACAAAACATTTATTTATTAATTAATTTGAAAACATGAATATGTGCATGTAAAAATGCAACAGACACAAATAAAACAATGTTGAATTGATATAATATATACTGAATTATTCTAATATTGTTAAAAAATAGTTATTAAAATCACACAAAAGTAGTACTTTTAATACTCTATGACATTAATATGAATACTTTAATGGATATTATAAATCTGACAGCTATTAAAAATAATAGCTTTTATAAATGCAATAGTCATTAGTTTAATGTTATATAGTAAATTCATCAAGCTGAAGGCATATAGTAGAAAGTGATTAAGGTG